>CM074723.1:478141737-478211737 GCA_037306005.1 Rhinophrynus dorsalis | reverse complement strand
CTAGAGAGATTTTAGGGGAGATTAGATCATTCTAATGTGACTAAGCAAATAGGTTTGTAAAATGTGTGCAGGTGTTTTTTTTAACCCAAATTATCAAGTATGTCTCCTGACCATCTTTATCTCATTAAGAGCCAGAAGGATTTACAATGCATTGCTTCTCAATGTGCCGTACACACCTCCTGTCCTTTGTGGGTTAATTAAATGGGTGCAAAGGAGATCGCTAATGAACTCGTTCACAATGCATGGAGGGCATATACATAGGCACATACATACACACCTACAGGCAAACAGATATACACTCAAACATGCACAAACAAATACCGGTACGCACGCATACATACACAGACACTAGAACATGCAATCACACATACACACACATATACATGCACACACACACGCATAAAAGCACACACATATACAAGCGTGCACATATAAATATGCACACATACGAACATACATATGTAGACACATGCATATACACACGCACATATACATATAAACACATACAGACAAATATATACCTATCTACATGCATTCACACACACAGTTACTCAGTATTATGAGGGAAGGAACCTTAGCTGTGCTGGCCACGCCTATATTCTGAATTGTGGGTGTGGCCAGAGCAATCTCAATGTGATTGCATCAGTTGGATACCCATTTACAGGATATTATTTAACCCCTTGTGTGCTATAGAGATTGCCAACTCATTGCGGTGCAAAGCGTTGGGAGATCTCACTAGAAACCAAGGTGTTAAATCTTTTGTGCCTTTGCTTTTTACAGGCCCAGGGTATTTTCTGTGCCGGTAAACAGTGGAAGGAACTGGGGGCAGGGTCATATGGTGGTGTGGCCATGGGTGGCGCTAAGGGCACCTACAGTGCCTTGTCTAGGTGCTCCATTGATGGGAGGAGAGGATTTCCCGTAGCACTTGAAAGGTTTTTCTCTTGGGCGACCCTGTAACCTGGAGAGTTTTAACAAATAACACACAGTAATGTGCAATGATCACTCTACAATCTGTCAGGTGGGATATATTTTAAATTAAGCCAATGTGTGAAAAAGGGACAGGAGGGGGACACTTTATAATGTATAATACATATATACTATTATATGAGAGACTCCAGCGGTGAACGGCTTGCCTGTATGAACGTTTAGACTACGCGTTTTATGTTATGCATGTTTGTTATGATTAGAAGTATATGACAATGCGAAGGTCACAGCCTGAATAAGGGACTGATCCTCATTTTGGTGGTGGAGTTGAGGTGGGTCCTGAGCACTTACCTAGGTAGGAGTCCATCACACAGCAGTCAGGCGTAGCTGTATAATTACTGTGTGTAACAGAAGCACTTACCTAGGTAGGAGTCCATCACACAGCAGTCAGGTGTATCTATATAATTACTATGTGTAACAGAAGCACTTACCTAGGTAGGAGTCCATCACACAGCAGTCAGGTGTATCTATATAATTACTGTGTGTAACAGAAGCACTTACCTAGGTAGGAGTCCATCACACAGCAGTCAGGCGTAGCTGTATAATTACTGTGTGTAACAGAAGCACTTACCTAGGTAGGAGTCCATCACACAGCAGTCAGGTGTATCTATATAATTACTGTGTATAACAGAAGCACTTACCTAGGTAGGAGTCCATCATACAGCAGTCAGGTGTATCTGTATAATTACTGTATGTAACAGAAGCACTTACCTAGGTAGGAGTCCATCATACAGCAGTCAGGAGTATCTATATAATTACTGTGTGTAACAGAAGCACTTACCTAGGTAGGAGTCCATCATACAGCAGTCAGGTGTATCTATATAATTACTGTGTATAACAGAAGCACTTACCTAGGTAGGAGTCCATCACACAGCAGTCAGGTGTATCTGTATAATTACTGTGTGTAACAGAAGCACTTACCTAGGTAGGAGTCCATCACACAGCAGTCAGGTGTATCTATATAATTACTGTGTGTGACAGAAGCACTTACCTAGGTAGGAGTCCATCACACAGCAGTCAGGTGTATCTATATAATTACTGTGTGTAACAGAAGCACTTACCTAGGTAGGAGTCCATCACACAGCAGTCAGGTGTATCTATATAATTACTGTGTGTGACAGAAGCACTTACCTAGGTAGGAGTCCATCACACAGCAGTCAGACGTATCTATATAATTGCTGTGTGTAACAGAAGCACTTACCTAGGTAGGAGTCCATCATATAGCAGTCAGGTGTATGTATATAATTACTGTGTGTAACAGAAGCACTTACCTAGGTAGGAGTCCATCACACAGCAGTCAGGTGTATCTATATAATTACTGTGTGTAACAGAAGCACTTACCTAGGTAGGAGTCCATCATACAGCAGTCAGGTGTATCTGTATAATTACTGTGTGTAACAGAAGCACTTACCTAGGTAGGAGTCCATCATACAGCAGTCAGGCATATCTATATAATTACTGTGTGTAACAGAAGCACTTACCTAGGTAGGAGTCCATCACGCAGCAGTCAGGTGTATCTATATAATTACTGTGTGTAACAGAAGCACTTACCTAGGTAGGAGTCCATCACGCAGCAGTCAGGCGTAGCTGTATAATTACTGTGTGTAACAGAAGCACTTACCTAGGTTGGAGTCCATCACGCAGCAGTCAGGCGTAGCTGTATAATTACTGTGTGTAACAGAAGCACTTACCTAGGTAGGAGTCCATCACGCAGCAGTCAGGCGTAGCTGTATAATTACTGTGTGTAACAGAAGCACTTACCTAGGTAGGAGTCCATCACGCAGCAGTCAGGCGTAGCTGTATAATTACTGTGTATAACAGAAGTACTTACCTAGGTAGGAGTCCATCATACAGCAGTCAGGTATATCTATATAATTACTGTGTGTAACAGAGGCACTTACCTAGGTAGGAGTCCATCACGCAGAAGTCAAGCGTAGCTGTATAATTACTGTGTGTAACAGAGGCACTTACCTAGGTAGGAGTCCACCATACAGCAGTCAGGTGTATCTATATAATTACTGTGCGTAACAGAAGCACTTACCTAGGTAGGAGTCCATCACACAGCAGACAGGAGTATCTATATAATTACTGTGCGTAACAGAAGCACTTACCTAGGTAGGAATCCATCATACAGCAGTCAGGTGTATCTGTATAATTACTGTGTGTAACATAAGCACTTACCTAGGTAGGAGTCCATCACACAGCAGTCAGGTGTATCTATATAATTACTGTGTGTAACAGAAACACTTACCTAGGTAGGAATCCATCATACAGCAGTCAGGCGTATCTATATAATTACTGTGTGTAACAGAAGCACTTACCTAGGTAGGAGTCCATCACACAGCAGTCAGGTGTATCTATATAATTATTGTGTGTAACAGAAACACTTACCTAGGTAGGAGTCAATCATACAGCAGTCAGGTGTATCTATATAATTACTGTATGTAACATAAGCACTTACCTAGGTAGGAGTCCATCACACAGCAGTCACGTGTATCTATATAATTACTGTGTGTAACAGAAACACTTACCTAGGTAGGAGTCAATCATACAGCAGTCAGGTGTATCTATATAATTACTGTGCGTAACAGAAGCACTTACCTAGGTAGGAATCCATCATACAGCAGTCAGGTGTATCTGTATAATTACTGTGTGTAACAGAAGCACTTACCTAGGTAGGAGTCCATCACACAGCAGTCACGTGTATCTATATAATTACTGTGTGTAACAGAAACACTTACCTAGGTAGGAGTCAATCATACAGCAGTCAGGTGTATCTATATAATTACTGTGCGTAACAGAAGCACTTACCTAGGTAGGAATCCATCATACAGCAGTCAGGTGTATCTGTATAATTACTGTGTGTGACAGAAGCACTTACCTAGGTAGGAGTCCATCATACAGCAGTCAGGTGTATCTATATAATTACTGTGTGTAACAGAAGCACTTACCTAGGTAGGAGTCCATCTCACAGCAGTAGCTGTTTTTAGTTCATCAGCTATAATGTGCATGTAATACGTCTGAGTTCAATCCGATTCTTTTTTTTTTCTTTACAGGGATTTTTCGTTGCCATCATATACTGCTTCTGTAATGGAGAGGTAGGTGTCATTGGTTTTATTCATCATAGTAACATGGTTGATGAAGCTGAAAAAATGACATGCGTCCATCATGTCCACCCCTGTTGATCCAGAGGAAGGCAGAAAAAAACCCCCCACTGAAGCTGAAGTGGGTAAAAAAAAAAATCCTTCCTGATTCCAAATGTCAGTCAGATAGTTTTAAGGAACCATGAGATATTTTATACAGAAATGTCAGATTCTGGCTTCTGCGCTTCCTCTTACGGTATAAGAGGACTACACGTCTATGTTTAAATAAGAGATGCAAGTACCATCTTCCATCAACCAGAGCGCTATCTAGTGCATTGCGTCACAACACGTTGGCTACCTCTCTGGCAATCAGAGTTAACCCATTGAGTGCCAGAGGCATACGCAACACATTGCAAAGCACTGAAGGGGGAAGGGGTGCATCACATTGAAAGCAAAGAATCAATGGGAATTTTTAACTGTCCCCTAACGTCCAGCTGAATATATATATATATTTTGAATAGTACTGTATCAGTTGTAACCCCTTAAGGACCCATGGCGATCCTGTACCGTCATGGAATTCCGGGCTCCCGGCGCGGCTGTACGCCATTCGGGGGGTCCAGAATCGTATTCCGAAAAAAAAAGGTCCCTGGTCCTTAAGTGACCGCACCGTGCATGTGCGGCTGGTCCTTAAGGGGTTAAAATTGATCCAAAGGCACATTTTAATTCTGAAGGATCATTTACACTTTTAGGGATGAGCATCACTTTACCGAGTAAGGCACTGGACACCCCCCCTTTGGAACTAAAAGGGTTTACCCCTTTCAGTGCCAGAGGGGTATGTAACGCATTACTGTTGCAATGCGTTGCATACCCCTCTGGCATTGCATTGAATGGGTTAAAAAAAAGATGGGTTGTAGAACTTAGGTTTATGACTATAAACCTTTTCCTTTGTATGATTGCGATATACCGCAATAAAGCTTATTTGTTAAAAAAAAAAGGATGATTTTTTTGTTTTGTTTTAATAGGGCTTCATTTTGGTTCATGGGTCATCCACGCACTGTTCACTTTTATATTCAAGAGATTCCACTAATGTTACTAAGAAAATTTTTAAATGATGGTTCAAACCCACTGAACCATAGACAATAAATACAAATTCCCAAAAAATGCCTACTGATTTAAATGGGGCTGTTAACCCCCTTCAATGCTAAAGAGGTCTTCAACACATTTTGAAGCAGTGGAGAACTGCTTAACATTCAAATGGTTGAAGTCCCATTTATAGCAATAAGAATTTGTTGTTCTCATGGTGCATTGGACTTGCTCAAGGATAAAACAACTTTTTTTAGTAAATCAGACCCAGTGAGTTTAATCATTTTGGCAGCAAAACTACTTTCCCCTTTCCGCCAAGATCCCAATAATTGCTCCGCATTATAAATAACATCATCTGTAAGTCACTTAATCAAATACACGTCCATGAAAGGTGAATGTAATCATGTGCTTAAAGGTCACTGATGATGTGTTAAGTGAAATGTCATTTTCCTACAAAAATTATAGGAGAAAGTTAATTGCCTTGCTAGCTTTATTAACCCCAGATATCTCATATGGACTATATTGAAATGACTTACAGTTCTCTCTAATGGCCGAGGAAGCTAATATAAAAACAAATATGTACGAATTTAACAAACTGATTAACAAAGCTTAACCTTTTGTTAGATGAGTCAAAGCAATTATTTGCATACACCTCAAAGGGTTATTAAATGAACAAAACATTGTTTAACCCCTTAATGGCATGACCGTCACGGTCCTTGAAATACTTAAGGACCGATGACGGTCATTGCACGTCACGTACTTTTTAATTATAGCGCTCTACCAGGAGCGCTGTAAGTAAAAATAGGGCCTGAAATTGACCGCTCCAAGATCGGGGCGCTCTCTATCAGGCCCCAAAGTGACGTGCTGATACACGCAACAGGTCACGTGTACCAGCGCGTCGGCGTGGATCAAATCGGTCCTTATGGGACGGAAACGTCCCAGGACCGCTGGTCGCTAAAGGGTTAATAATAGCATCCCATACATAGCTTGAAAGAGAACTAACACATCCTAACAATTATCCCTACAGACACACTTACCTTACTATGATCAGAAAATCCTAATGGACCCAATTCATTTCCCCTTATTCCTTTGTTCAGGAGATAACGTGGAGATTCACTAAGATGTGATACAGAGGTGATAAAGTGGAGATGACTTCTCCAGTGATATCACTTCTCCAGTTCCTATGTTATTCTATGGAGCTAATACACTAAGATTTCTTCAACTTTGGTGAAATCTTAGTGCGTAAGCCAGTGACTCTCAACCAGGGTGCAGTGGTACTTTGGTGTGCCATGGACATCAACTTAGGATACCCCATGTTTTCTATGAAGACTAACAAAAATGGACTTTTAAATAAAGATTTATAGAAACTGTTCTGCACAAAATGTTTAGTTTTGTTATTAAGATTATAAGACCTAATAATAACTGTATATTTATGTACTGTGCCCTTCTTATGCCCTTGATCAAGTACATTAAATATGTTAGGGGTGCCTCGAATGTTCTTGATTGTGTGTTAGGGGTGCCCCAAACAAAAAAAGATTGAGAACCACTGGCATAGGCTCTATAGAATAACATAGGAACTGGAGAAGTGATATCACTGGAGAAGTCCTCTGCACTTTATCACTGCTTTAGTGAATCTCCCACAACATATCTCATCAGTTGCAGATTCCATGACAGTGTTTGTTAGATTTTAATATTTTCACCCTTCTCTGAGTTTCTTTGGGTCTGGTAAATTCTGCTGATCTCCTCCTCTTTCTGCCTTAACTTCCTCTAAATCAGAGGTTCTCAGCCCATGCCCTCAGTGGCCACTAACAGGACAGGACTTAGGAATTTCCCTGCTAGAACACAAGTGTGTTGATCAGAGGCTCAGTTGTATTGATTAACTCACCCGTGCTCAGATCCTGGCCTGTTAGTAGCCACTGAGAGCACAGGCTGAAAACCACTGCTCTAAATCATCCACTGATAATCTGAAAGCCATACCCACCGCAGAAAAACCTAAGGAGTAAAGGAAGGGTACTCTCACAGCTGAGAGATTTGAATTCAAAAGTTATTACGACACAAACATCTTATTTTTATGTGAAACTGCTATTTTCTATTGTGGTCACAAGGCGGAGGGCCATAGTCTATGACTCAATTGATGTTTTGCACTAAAGTGTGATAAAGAGTTGATCAAGAGGAGATAACTTCTCCAGTGAATATCACTTCTCTAGTTCGTACTGTTGCTAACAGTTTGATAAAAAAATATATGTTTGAACTGCAATAACTTTTAAATGACATATGACACAGAACTGAGATTACCATTGTTTTACTCAGCAGGAAACACACTGTAACACACACCCATGCATGCTCCCACATTTCCACACTCACACACTCCTAAAACACATGCATATGTACACACATAAACATACACTCATACGCGCACACAAACACATATATTTATATATGCACTTATCTCAATTTTGTTGTACGAGTCTCTGTTCATTGTATTGTTATTTTTTTTTAAATCCTGTCTAGGTTCAAGCGGAGATTAAGAAATCATGGAGTCGATGGACCCTGGCTCTGGACTTCAAAAGGAAAGCCAGGAGCGGTAGCACCACCTACAGCTATGGACCAATGGTCTCCCATACCAGTATTACCAATGTAACCACACGGGGGACCCTGGCCCTTCATTTGAACACTAGACTTGTATCTGCAGCCCTCAACGGGCACAGAAACTTGCCAGGCTATGTAAAAAATGGCTCCATTTCTGAAAACTCTATACCTTCCTCGGGACCAGAGCAATACAACAAAGATGAGGAATATCTAAATGGCTCCGGTGTGTACGATGGAGAAAGACCTGCCACCGCGGTGGTAGAAGAAGAACGAGAAACTGTAATGTAAATATTCTCTTGAGCATCCAAAGTTGACACAAAATACAAGGGACCACACAATGGACTCAGTAAAATGTTTGACTGGTGAAATAAAAGAAGTGTTCTTAGCAAACCAAGGGATGAATGTCAGACTCGGAAAACATTTATCACATGACTTCTGTCCTCTGCTTCTAAATGGGTAATGGAGTCTTTGATCCTTGGACGTGTTGGGGAATACATTTCTCATCATCCCCAACCAGCCGCTGGCTGGTTGGGGATGATGAGAAATGTATTCCCCAACAGGCAGAGGTCCATATACTGACCAACAATGTTGTGTTCCTTCTAAAGATGAGGGAAATCATAGTCATATATTGTTCTTAAAAATTGTTCCCTGAGAGCACCCGAGCACAAAAATCACAATTACCAAGTAATGATGTGCATTAAAAACATACTTTTTTATGATGTACCAGTTCATTATTTTCAATGATTTTTTTTTTTTTTTGCAAAATGAATATTTATCAATCCTCTATGTTAGAGACTTGGATTTAAAGGGATAGTAATACTTAAAATGTAAAAAAAAATATGTTGTAGTGTTTATTCCCCTGAGTAAAACAAGGGAACTCCCACTGCTGAAAGGTGTTTCATTCAAAAGTCATTAATTTTCAAAGTTGAATTTTTTAGGTGCAATATCACAGTGGCCTGAAATTGTACAGTGGCGCTGTTGCTACACGATCCTATGGACAGCTCTGGTCAATTGACCATAAATCTCCATAGGATGGTGTAGCAACAGCGCCACTGTACAATTTCAGGCCACTGTGATATTGCACCTAAAAAATTAAACTTTTAAAATTAATAACTTTTGAATGAAACACCTTTCAGCAGTGGGAGTACTCTTGTTTTACTCAGGGGGATAAACCCTACAACATATTTTTTTTTTGCATTTTAAGTATTACTATCCCTTTAAAATGTGGTTGCATATTATTGTAGGCTTCAAGTCAGCATGGACAATAAAGAGTTAAATGAGCAGTAAACCTTTAATGAAAAAAAAATATATATGTATATTATTTGGGGGGGGGGATGTTTTGTTGTTTTTTTTTTTCCTACTGCGTACAACAAGAATACACCATTCAAGTGTATAAGTTTCACAAATCATTATTTCTGTTATTTTAAGTTTTTAATTATTTTTATATTAAACTGGCATTTTCTGAGTAGGATAAGGTTACTCTCACTGGAGAGGCTTCATTCAAAAGCTAATGCAGTTCAAATGTAGCATTTAATGAAACTGTTAATGAGAAAGCCAACTGGTGTCCAACAGGCATTTTCTTATAATGCACTCAAAGGGTGAACCTGAGACTTAGACTACTGCCTTCTATAGCTGGTGCCCGGAATAGCACCACTTGGTGGACACAGTAGAAAATGTCAGTTTAATTTAACACCTTAAGGACCAGCGTTTCCAACGTTTCCGTCCCATAAGGACCTCTTTGATCCTTGCCGACGCGCCGGTACACGTGACCTGTTGCGTGTATCGGCGCACCGCTTTGGAGCCTAAAAGAGATCGCTCCAGCCTTGGAGCGGTCAATTTTAGGCCTAATTTTTACTTACAGCGCTCCCAGTCATAGTACGTCACGTAGTCCTTAAGGGGTTAAAAATAATTAACAACTTACAATAACAGTTATAATGATTTGTGAAAGAGGTACACTTGAATGGTGTATCCTTGTTTTACTCAGCAGAAAAAAATATAACAAAACATGCCCCCCCTCCAAAAAAAAAAAAATAGAATTGGGGCGAGACACACACTCACACAAAAAAAAATGTGAATACTAGCAGAACAATATAATGGGGTATGTCCCATGGGATATTAACCCTTTGAGTTCCAGAGGGGTACACCTCTGGCACTCAAAGGGTTAATAAATGTATTCGGCCTGGGCTTCCATAGAAAAACAGCACTCATCACCAACAAAAGACACAGAATATTCAGTACATATGTTGCACTGGGACTTTTTAAGCAGGTAAACACAGTAAATTTTATTGTCAACAGTTTGGGCATTTTGGGTATAGAGATGCCATTAATCCCTTAATAAAAGTCCTGCAGTGTGCTTCTTTTTTGTGGCTTCATGCCTACTTTGGATATAAGCTTTTATCCAGGTACCACAATAGTTGTCAAGAGTGCTGCCATCTCTACACATTTTTATATATATATATATATATATATATATATATATATATATATATATATATATATATATATATATATATATAGCTGGGGGCATCAGGACCACAAGGTCTAACTTTTATTAAGATTAAAAAAATGTATACGTATATATAAACTACTGTTCAAAAGTTTGGGGTCACTTAGAAATAGCCTTTCTTTGAAAGAAAAGCAAGTCTTGTCCATCAAAATAACATCAAATGGATCAGATATACAGTGTAGACGTTGTTAATGATGTAAATGACTATTGTAGCTGGAAACGACTGATTTTTAATGAAATATCTACATTTGCTGCAAATGGAGGATTCTTTGACAAAAGCAAAGTTTGCAGGACACATTTATTATGTAAAGTAACCCCTTAAGGACCATTGCCGTACCAGGACCTTCACGGTGGTCCGGCACTTAAGGACCACTGACGGTCCTGGTATGTCATGGAGTTCAGGGCTCCTGGTCTGGCTGCACAACGTTCCGGAACCCCTGAACCAGAATTGCAAAAAAAAAAAAAAAGCCCCGTGGTCCTCAAGTGCCGGCCACGCGTACGCACGCCAGTCCTTAAGGGGTTAAAAATCATTATTTCTAACCTTGTCAATGTCTTTACTGTATTTCCTATTCATTTTGCAACTTATTTGATGTATGTTTTCATGGAAAATCAAGGTAATTTCTGAAGTGGCCCCAAAGTTTTGAAAGGTAGTGTAATTATATAACATTTTGTAAACTTTTTTTTCCATAAAACATTTACTGCTCCTTGTAGTTATTCTTTTCAACCAGTCCAGAGTTGTAGCTCTAATGTTACCTTAATGTCTGAGAATAACATCCTAGAAATCCACAAACTGCTAAATCTCACGTAATACTTGGTTCATAATTCAAAACTCTTTGACCAAGATACAGAACACGGGTGTGTTCTTTCAGATGAAGAAAGTAAAGGAACACTATCACCTCCAAATGCGCCCCCCACTTACCTTACTCTGGGTAAAAGATCCTAATATGAATCAGTTCTGCGTTGATTGCTTCCCTAAAATTAATATAATGACATTAGTCTTTAAAGGGATAGTAATACTTTGTTTTATCTTTATTTTATTTTGTAGGCATTAAAAAAACATGAAGAACAATATAAGTCTTATCTCTCAAACATTTATGGTTTGAGAGATACTCACAAGCAAAGTTTCCCCTCCCGCCCCTTTTACCTAGTGTAAGCCATCTCTTCTCAGATGTGGAATCCAGTCCATAGACCAGACAGATAACAGAAGGGGACAATCTTCTTCCTATGAGAACAATGAAAGCCCTGCCCCCCTTGACAAGTTTTTCAGGTTTCTCCCTTATCTTAATTGAAGATTGTCCCTCTCTGCAGTCTACCTGGGCACCTCCCTTCTGATCTGGCTGAGCAGTGTTACATCAATAAAAGGGGCGGGAGGGGGATACTTTGTCATTGAATTACTCTTGAACTACAACTCTGACAGAATTGAAATAACACTCTGCAAAGTCCAAATACTATGAAGATTAATTAGAGCTGCTTTTTTATGAAACATTACTATCCCTTTAAAGGGAAAGTAATGGTTGAGTTTAACATCATTTAGTATTGTGGATATCGTAGATATTAAAAAAAGAAATTAGTTGATGTAATTCTGGGCTCTCAAACCTTTATAGCTTGACAGATATAACCTGCTAAATTTCCCCCCCCTCCCGCACCTTTCACAGACATCAGCGCTGTAGCTGACAGCAGGATATTCTGGTCCTTTGACTGGCTGGCCGCTCTTCAGCAGAGCCGAAATTGCACTATTTTGAAATAAATACTTCATTGGAACAGTCTACAAAGTGTGCCTGGTTCGCGAGCACACTTTGTAGACCGTTCCAATGAAGTATTTATTTTTAGATAGCGCTATTTCGGCTCTGCTGAAGAGCGGCCGGCAGGTCAAATGACCAGAATCTCCTGCTGTCAGCTACAGCGCTGATGTCTGTTAAAGGGGTGCGAGGGGGGAACTTTAGCAGGTCATATCTCTCAAACTATAAAGGTTTGTGAGCCCAGACTTACATCAACTAGGGTGACCACGGGTCCCGGAATGTCCGGGACTGTCCCTTATTTGAATCCTATGTCCCGCGTCCCGGGTCATCTCCCACCGGGACAATGAAGTGTCCCGGAATGAAGCCAAGCCACCCACACAGCAGCACAAACAGTCACTCACTCAGTGACCTCCCAGTGTTTGTTGTGTTTTTTTTAATATATGCCGCCCTGGATGTCAGCCTGCAAGCGGTGTGTCACATCATGGACGCCGCGAAGGAGCGCTTGGTAGCATAAATCAGCACTCCCTCGCGGCGTCCATGATGTGACACACTGTTTGCAGGATGACATCCAGGGCGGCAATCCAGCTGAGCCTGATCTCCTGGAGGCAAGCGCTCTAGTAATACAGAGCGCTGGGAGATGACATCATCTCCCAGCGCTCTGCATTACTGAGCACAGCGCGCGGGAGCTTCAGCTCTGTGCCGGAGGAGGCACGGAGCACTTTCCACACCGCTAGACCACCAGGGACTCAAGGTAGGGCATCAAGGGGCAATGTGGAGATGAAGAGGAGTAGGGTGACCACATGTCCCGGAATAGCAGAACGGAAATGTGGTCACCCTAACGTCAACTGATTTCTTTTTTTTAATATCTACAATATTAAACCATGTTAAAGTGGAACTACCACCCAATATAAAGTCGTTTCCCAATTATTAGGTATACGTCAACTAGCTTCTTAACAGTGCTATTATCTCACACAAGTAGCCGGTTCGGAAGAAATCCTTATTCTTCAGAGACTGTCGGCCAGACTTCTTGCATTAGAACCGTCTGCATGCCTGCGCCGTCATCCTTCCAGTGCCTTAAAGGAGCAGTAAACTTTTTTTATGAAACAATATAAATTGTAGGGATTTTCCTAATGAGTAAAATAAGGGTACTCCCACTGCCGAGAGATTTATTACAGTTTAAACCCATTTTTTTTTACATTAGCAGTGCCCTCTAGTGGTCAAATTCTAATTAGATTTCCTGTTAGATTCTAATGGAGAGGAAAGTCAGAGACAAACAGTTCTCCTTAGAAACTGCCTGTCACTTCCTGTCAGTTAGAACTATCAGGAAGTAAACACAGTAAATTCACTTCCTGATTATTTAAACTGTTATAAATTTTGAATAAAACATCTGACAGCGATGGGAGTGACCTTGTTTTATTCAGCAGGAAATTCTCTATAAAATATGTGTTTTCATAAAAAAAAGTTTACTGCTCCTTTAAGGCACAGTGCAATGCCTTCTAGAGGAGACTGGGATGGACAGAGCAGGCACGCAGACGTCTCTAAGACAAGATGTCTGCGTGCAGGCCTGAGATTCCGGTCTCTGAAAAATAAGGATTACTTCAGAACGACTACATGTGTGAGATAGTAGCACTATTAAGAAGATAGTCGACATACCTAATAATTGGGGGGCAACTTTATATAGGGTGGTAGTTCTGCTTTAAACTCAACAATTACAATCCCTTTAATTAGAACTGGATGCAATACCCATGGAATCAGACATGCTATTGTTTGCATCCACCCACTGAAGGATTGTTAAAGGGATAGTAATGTTTCATAATAAAAGCAGCTCTAATTAATCATCATAGTATTTGGACTTTGGAGAGTATTATTTCAATTCTGTCAGAGTTGTAGTTCAAGAGTAATTCAATGACAAAGTATCCCCCCTCCCGCCCCTTTTACTGATGTAATACTGCTCAGCCAGATCAGAAGGGAGGAGCCCAGGTAGACTGCAGAGAGGGACAATCTTCAATTAAGATAAGGGAAAAACCTGAAAAACTTGTCAAGGGGGGCAGGGATTTCATTGTTCTCATAGGAAAATGATTGTCCCCTGCTGTTATCTGTCTGGTCTATGGACTGCATTCCACATCTGAGGTGAGCAGTGTTACACTAGGTAAAAGGGGAGAGAGGGGAATACTTTATCATTCAATCACTCTTGAACCACAACTCTGACAGTAATGATATAACACTCTCCATGGCCCAAATACTATGATGATTAATTGGAACTGCTGTTTTTGTGAAACATTACTATCCCTTTAAGACACCTTCAGCGAAATTGGTTCAGAGTTTGAGTCCTACACAAAGGAATCAGGTCTACCTCTCTGCCCATGATTTATTTTAGAAAACCAGTCCACAAACAATTGGTTCATGGTGGTCATAAGTATTTTCTTGTCGGATTAACGCAAGTGGGCATTTATAAGTATTGGTTAGTGCTCCTTTAAATATGACATAACAAGGATAAGGATCACAAATGACATAACTGAAAGTGATCATCCGCTTGTATGCATCATCATTTGATAAAAAAGTACATAATCGTCACTAATTCTAATTCACAAAAGCCACAAAACTTTAATCCTTGCCTCTGCTATGCAATTAGCTACAGAGAAATGAGAAATCAATTACTAATTGTGGATTGGTAAACTAGGGCATTTCAATGCAGATAGTAGATTCCTAAATAGCAGTAGTTCTTATCCCATTTCCTGTAGTGGAAGACTTTACTTTTTAGATTAAATCCCCCTTGGGACTATAGCATAACTCATTAAAGGGATAGTAATGTTTCAAAATAAAAGCAGCTCCAATTATCCAATCTTCATAGTATTTGGGCCGTGGAGAGTGTTCTTTCAATACTGTCAGAGTTGTAATACAAGAGTAATTGAATGATAAAGTATCCCCCTCCCGCCCCTTTTACCTAGTGTAAGTACCTCCCCTCAGAGGTGGAATCTGGTCTCTTGACCGGATAGGTCACAGCAAGGGACAATCTTCTTACTGTGATCATAAGGAAAACACTACCCCCTTGACAGATTTTTCAGGTTTTCCTTTATGATCACTGAAGATTGTACCTTTCTGTGATCCATCCGGACAGTCTTGCTGCTCTGAGATGAGCAGTGTTACATCAGTAAAAGGGGTGGAAGGAGGATACTTTATCATTCAATTACTCTTGAACTACAACTCTGACAGTATTGATAAAACACTCTCCATGGCCCAAATATTATGAAGATTAAATGGAGCTGCTTTTATTTTGAAACATTACTATCCCTTTAAACCCTTACGTGCTAGAAAAGTCTATATCACATCTCTGCAAAATCCATTGAAAATCCTGTAGTATCCAAGTGTTTAACTCAATATCTAGGTTAAAATAATTTGAAAGCTAGAGGGTGTCATTCATTTAAAAATAAATTATTTGCTTACATGTGGCAGGTAAATGTATCTGAGTGTTATTTTTTCTTAAAGCGATAGTAATGGCTTAAAAAATAAGAAGGAATATTGTAGATAATGCAAAAAGAAATAGATTGGTGCAAGTCCTATCTCTCAGACCTTTATGGTTTGAGAGATAGAATGTTTTAAAGTTCTCCTCTCCCTGCTGTCAGCTGTAAACCTGATAGCAGGAGATTTGAGTCGGCCGACCTGAAGCGGTTCTTCAGCAGAGCAGTGATACTGAAATCTAAAAAGAAATACTTTATTGGAACGGTCTACAAAGTGTGTCTGGTTTGCAAGCACACTTTGTAGACCATTCCAATGAAATATTTCTTTTCAGATTTCGGTATCCCTACTCTGCTGACGAGCCACCTGACAGTCCCCAGACCAGGATCTCTTGCTGTCAGCTAGACACTGACGTCAGGGAAAGGGGAGAGAGCTTTAAAACGCTCTATCTCTCAAACCATAAAGGTTTGAGAGATTGGACTTGCACCGATCTATTTCTTTTTGCATTATCTACAATATTAGTTATTATTTTAAGCCATTACTAACACTTTAAGGGAGTCAAGCTGAAATGCTTATTACAATATGAAGTGCTTTGTGATGTTTCAGTCTACCACATATCCCCTGGCAGTCACAACATGGTATACACTAATGGGCACCCTAGTCTTGTTCCATTATCCAACATTACATTTGTTTTATGGAACCACGTTAGCATCTTCAGGGGACCCAAGAGTCCCACAGCTGCTAAATAGGACGACTCAGTCAGTGACAGATTGTTGGTTCCTTCCTCAGGATATATAAATGTTATTTGCAAGAGAAAATTATTCTGTATAATAAAGATAATCAACTGATAAAAATAAGACACCGCTTATATATTTTTAGTATATGGACAAAAGAAGTTATAATAACTAATATATTATCAGAATTATATATTCAGGTGTAGGTAAAATATAAAAATTTGAGAATTTTTATGTACCAGATACACTGGGAGATACATACAAAGGAAGTAGTGCAATTCTGTGGCAAGAAAAGTACACCATGGAGGTTGTCTTCATTTAAAGGAACACATACACCTACAAATTAATTTGTTTGATCTAACTTTAAGTATCACAACCGTATAGCTAGCATCTATAATAACGTTAGTTTGTTTGGTTTCTTCTTATTATTTTTTATTGAAGAACACAAAATGCATCTGGTAGCAAAGTATCCATTATTCATA
Organism: Rhinophrynus dorsalis; assembly: GCA_037306005.1. Taxonomy (NCBI): domain Eukaryota; kingdom Metazoa; phylum Chordata; class Amphibia; order Anura; family Rhinophrynidae; genus Rhinophrynus; species Rhinophrynus dorsalis. The sequence goes on along the minus strand of CM074723.1, from coordinate 478,195,081 downwards.
AAGATCAAAATACACATCAGATAATATAACAGACAGTATATACAACTTCTATAAGAAGTCAGTGCTGAGATATATAAATACCAGATAGCATCATGTTTTTTGTGTATAGGAGAAGTACATTTTTTTATGAAAAAAAAAATATATATTGTAGGGTGTTTCCTGTTGAGTAAAATAATTGTACTCTTACTGCTAAGAGATGCATATTTCCAGAATTATTACTGTTTAACCCTGTGTTTTTTTTTACATTAGCAGTGCCCTCTAGTGGTCAAATTCTACTTCGTTATCCTATTACATTCTAAAGGAGAGGAAAGTCAGGGACTTACAGTACTCCATAGAATGTGATAGAAACTGCCTTTCACTTCCTGTCAGTTAGACCTATCAGGAAGTAAACACAGTAAATTCACTTCCTGTCAGTTAAAAGTATCAGATTATTTGAACGATTATATCATTTGAATAAAACAACTGACAGAGGTGGAAGTGACCTTGGCAGGAAAAGCTCTATAATAAATACTCTAATATCAAAAAATGGGGAAAAAAGAAAGACAGGGCACCCCTGTGTGTATCAATACATTGTAATTGACCACCACCAAACACACTAAGGTGCACACTCACAATCTAATATGTGTCAGAAACGGTATTCACCGAGCCAACTAATTAAGCATATGGAGAAATGAAACAATCCCCAAAAAGACTCCAGGCAGCTCTCCAAGACACACTTATCCCCCAGCGGTATAATGACGATCAAACCTCAAAAAACAATAAGAAAGAGCCACATGGTGCAGTATGTACAAAACAAACTGTGCTCAATTATATCAAGTGAAATCACACTCACATAAATAATGGTCAGGGTACAGATATCGGGCTCCACTGACAATCACACATACGGAGAGATTTCACCTGTCTCCGTTCAGGTTACTCACGATTTCCTCCAAGTCAGACTCTGAAAATTTCAAAAAACACAGGGCGGGGTGTTCAATTTAAAAAAATTTATATTTATTTAAATATAAAAATTGGGCTTAAAATGCTAACGCGTTTCGCGGTTATAACGCCGCTTTATCAAAGCTTACACGCCACAAGAAATTTTATTATAAAAGAAAAAACCTTTTATAATAAAATTTCTTGATATAATTGAGCACAGTTTGTTTTGTACATACTGTACCATGTGGCGCTTTCTTATTGTTTTTTGAGGTTTGATCGTCTATAATAAATAGGTTTTCATAAAAAAGTATTTTTAACAAAACTACTTGATCTTCAAACAAAAAACTGGAACAAACCCGGCACACACACACACACCTACAAAGCCAGTTACCACATTCCACCCCTGCAGGCAGAGCACCCCCCCAAGAGGCAGGATCTCTCAACCAACGGTGTGCCCCCTCTCTGCAAATGTTGTCAACGCTCTCACCAGCACAATTGCCAGGTATATTTAAAGGGGATCTAGCACCTTATAAAAAGGTGTTACCATCCATCCGCTTTGTGAATAAAAGTTATTATATGAAACCTGATTTTTTTTTTAAAAAAATCTAAATACTTTTAAAGATATTCCATGTAGAAGTGCAGAAGATCTTTGCCGATCAGCATAGTGTGTCCCATTATGTTGACCAGCACAGCTCTTCTGCACGTCGTATTTCTCCTTCCAACTCCCTCCCAGCTAAACCAGAGTGCGCGTACATGCTTCCCTTCGGTGTGCTGTGAATGGCTCCTACAATTACAGCAAGCTCCGGTTAGCATTATACTGAGGATGCAACCCCATAATACTAATACCGCAACCTCAGTATAATGTTAATCCCAGCTTGCTGTAATGCTAGGAGCCGTTCACAGCACACCGAAGGGAAGCGTGAACACTCTCCCTGGGGCAGGTGGGAGGAGAAATAGGACGTGCGGAAGATCTGTGCTGTGCACATAATGCGGAAGTACACAGCACAGAATTTGGGGTATCTTTAAAAGTATTTAGATTAAAAAAAAACAACTCAGCTTTCATATAATAACTTTAATTAACAAAGCGGATGGTAACACCTTTTTATATGGTGATACATTCGCTTTAATTAGGTTCACTTATTTGCATGTCACCATTTTTATCAGGGAGACATAGTTAATGCTTCATGAGGTCGCATGCTCTTTTGCGTGCAACGTTTTAAAAGGATAACATTTAATTACACCCTCTCTCATTTGTCCTTGTAACCTCAAGCCCCATATTTTGTCAAATTTAGACGGACACCCCCTGTGTGTATTTAAGATCTGTAATGCGGTATATTATGGTTAACTAGGTTAAACTAATGGTGGTACTTGGAGAGAGGGAGGGTGGTAAGATGTAAATACTATTGCCACCACTTTTCTTGCCATCATCAATAATTCATAAAGCATAGATTTAAAATGACTAGATTCAGCTTAAAGGGATAGTAATGTTCCATAATAAAAGCAGCTCTAATTAATCATCATAGTATTTGAACTTTAGAGAGTGTTATTTCAATTTCTGTTAGAGTTGTAGTTCAAGAGTAATTCAATGACAAAGTATCCCCCTCCCGCCCCTTTTACTGATGTAACACTGCTCAGCCAGATCAGAAGGGAGGTGCCCAGGTAGATTGCAGAGAGGGACAATCTTCAATTAAGATAAGGGAAAAACCTGAAAAACTTGTCAAGGGGGGGCAGGGCTTTCATTGTTCTCATAGGAAGAAGATTGTCCCCTTCTGTTATCTGTCTGGTCTATGGACTGGATTCCACATCTGAGAAGAGATGGCTTACACTAGGTAAAAGGGGCGGGAGGGGAAACTTTACTTGTGAATATCTCTCAAACCATAAAGGTTTGAGAGATAAGACTTATATCGTTCTTCATGTTTTTTTAATGCCTACAAAATAAAATAAAAATACAATGAAGTATTACTATCCCTTTAAGTATCATCAAGGAGAATTGACACAATGCGTATCTTGGATGGGAAAGCAAATCGCCACAAAAAAGTTATTCTAGCGCTCAGGAACTATTTCAAAGATGTCAAAATAAAAATATATGAATAATAAAAAATTATTATTATGTGAATTATCTCTATCTATTCTTCAATTTGTACAAACAGGGGAAATAAAAGAACTTTAAAAAACATATACATCAGGACAGACTTGTAAACGAGAGAAATCTCAATGTATTCTTCCCGGTAAAACATTTTCTAAATAAATAAATGAAAAATGTAGAAAAAATGGCTTATAGCAGTTTAATTCACTTTAACTCGTCCTTTTAAATAGAACTGTTCCAGGGTGACTCCAAGAGGTAAGCAGTAATCAGTCTCTTATGGGCTTTTCAATGTATATTTTCCTTTCTTATCTCTCCTGAGGTCCACTGCCCTTTCCACACTAGTGGATCGTGTGCAACTGGAGACAAAGAAGAGGACAAGCGCACACCATCTGAGAGTGATCTTAGTGAATAAAGTGATAGAAAATAAAATGAATCTACTTACAAGATAAGTTCTTGTAAGTGAAGTCCATAAAAATCACTTAAAGGGATCGTAATACTTCGTTTTATCTTTATTTTATTTTGTAGGCATTAAAAAAACTTGAAGAACGATATACGTCTTATCTCTCAAACCTTTATGGTGTGAGAGATATTCACAAGCAAAGTTTCCCCTCCTGCCCCTTTTATCTAGTGTAAACCATCTCTTCTCAGATATGGAATGCAGTCCATATACCAGACAGATAACAGCAGGGGACAATCTTCTTCCTGTGAAAACAATGAAAGTCCTGCCCCCCTTTGACAAGGTTTTCAGGTTTTTCCCTTATCTTAATTGAAGATTGTCCCTCTCTGCAGTCTACCTGGGCACCTCCCTTCTGCTCTGGCTGAGCAGTGTTATATCAGTAAAGGGGGCTGGAGGGGGATACTTTATCAGTGAATTACTCTTGTACTACAACTCTGACAGAATTGAAATAACACTCTCCAAATTCTAAATACTATGATGATTAATTAGAGCTGCTTTTATTATGAAACATTACTATTCCTTTAATGTTGGGACAGATGTGGATGGTTGCCAACTTTCATGGTATAAGCCTCAGTAACTGTATTCAGATATTTATCTGTTGTGTCCAATGGTGTTAACGGGGATCCTTAGTGTGAGAAACAGATATTCTGTCTAAGAGTAAATTTATAGTATGGTTATGCCCCAAATTACCCCTATACAGGGTAAACTCACCAGATGGTTGCTTGGAATATGTCTGTGTCTGAGGCCCGACCGCTTTGTGTGCAATTCATTAACTCTAAAACAACAAAAGGAGAGGATCGGTTCATGCACAATACTCTTGAGTAGTGTTGAGCGAGCATGCTCGGCCGATGCTCGGATCGGCTCGAGCATCGCTCTGCTCGGCACATGGCGGTACTCGTACGAGTACCGCCATGTGCTCGCCCGGCATGTTCGGGTGGCGGGGATCTGTGCCGAAGGAGGCACAGATCTGAAGACGCTCCGCTGGACCACCAGGGACTGGAGGTAGGGGGCATTGCGGAGATGAAGGGGGCATTGCGGAGATGAAGGGGGCATAGCGGAGATGAAGGGGGACATTGCGGAGATGAAGGGGGCATTGCGGAGATGAAGGGGGACATTGTGGAAGGGGGGCATTGCGGAGATGAAGGGGGCATTGCGGAGATGAAGGGGGTATAGCGGAGATGAAGGGGGACATTGCGGAGATGAAGGGGGCATTGCGGAGATGAAGGGGGTATAGCGGAGATGAAGGGGGACATTGCGGAGATGAAGGGGGCATTGCGGAGATGAAGGGGGCATAGCGGAGATGAAGGGGGACATTGTGGAAGAGGGGCATTGTGGAGATGAAGGGGGGCATTGACCAGGCACCCTCCCCTCATCAGAGCAGGGGGTGCCTGGTGTAATGCTCGTGTCGCCCCATTCAATTCAATGGGGCTCGGGTGCTCGGCCGAGCACTCGAGCCTCCGGCGGTGCTCGGTCAGAGCACCCGAGCATCGGGGTGCTCGCTCAACACTACTCTTGAGTCCTAAATACTGAAATTTTGACTACAAGAACATCCCACGGAGAGGTGACCCATATCTAATGCACCGGATGCTTGAATTTATCAGTGGTCTGGTAAGCAGTTTGATATTTGGGGCTATATATGTATGTGACCTTACAGGCTGTGCCCTTAGTCCTGCTCCCCTGTCCTTTTGTTGGGAAAACAAATCAGACTACCCAACAACTTTAATATGGTTTGAAAGACCTGTTTCCAGTAAACATATTCTCCCAAATAAGATATAAGAATGTCCAGTGAGTTTCCCCACATCTTAAAAAACAGTCATTGCTCAGTTTTCCCATTTTCCGGATTCTCACTGGTGTGTAGTATACCCTGTGAAGAACCTTTGGGTGAATTATTTGGTGCTTAGAGTGTGTGTAGCAACTGCGTGAGAGCTTACCTTAGCTTTATCCCCACTCCCAGGCCTCCAACCACCCAAGTCCTGTTCCCATTGTATCCTCAGTCTACCAAGGACTATAAGCGTCTCTGTCACTAGCCATTTATAAATAACAGAAACTAGTTTGCTAGGCCATTTCTGCAGTACAGTAGAGAGCAGATTGAAAACAGACAGGCTTGGTTTCTGTTTTGCCCATTGTGTCTTTAGTGCATGACAAATGCACAGGTAAGAATAGAAAAAGGTATTTGGAATTGCACATTCTATATGTAGTTGGTTAAAGGATTTTCGTAAGCCCTTATGGTATATATGACCAGACCAAATGTTGAGATACCATATCTAGATCATATGTCCTGAAGGGGAATGAAGGTGATCAGTACCTGCCTATCCCCACAAATAAGTATTTAGATCAATGTCTGTGTAAACTGCTAGGGACTGAATAGTTGACAATGCTTTATACATGGTTCTAGAGTCTAGCCAATGGTGAGTAGAAATTCAGCCCTGGTGAGTAGAAATTCAGCCCTGGTGGGTATGTTTTGTCTTGCAGTGGCGAGTAACTTTTCAGGTCTGGCTAGTAGCAAAGGACTTAAAATTATAAGATATATATATATATATATATATATATATATATATATATATATATATATACTACCATTCAAAAGGTTGGGGTCACTTCAGAAATTTCCGTTCTTTTCCATAAAAACATACATCAAATAAGTTGCAAAATTATTTGGAAATACAGTCAAGACGTTGACAAGGTTAGAAATAATGATTTTTAATTTAAAGCGGAACTTTCACCCGCTACACAGTCATCCTGCAATAATTAAGCAGATATAGACTAGCATTATAATATATATTTTTACTCTGAAAAGTAGCCCTCTTTAAAAAAAAAAACCCTTCATTGTAGGCGACAGGAAGCCAGGCTACAGTGCAGACATCTTGTCTGTGTACCTGCTCTGTCATTCTCCATTGTTCTGGTCTCCAATGAGAAGCACTGCAGTGTGCCACAAGGTAACAGGAAGAGATTGATGGCTTATCCGCACAGACTGCACTAACCTGGCCATCAGTCTCCTACAATAAAGGAATTCTTTAGAACGGAGTACTTTTCAGAGGTAAAATATATCTATTATAAAGCTAGTCACGACCTGCTTAATTATTTCAAGGCAACTGTATAGCGGGTGAAAGTTCCACTTTGTATAAAAATTGTGTCCTTCAAACTTTGCTTTCGTCGAACAGCAAATGCAAATATTCCATTAACCCATTAAGTACCAGCGGTCCAGGGAAGTTACCTTCCCTTAAGGACCGCTTTAATCCCTGCCGACGTGCCGGTACACGTGACCTGTTACGTGTACCGGTGCGTCGCTTTGAGGCCTAAGAGAGATCACTCTGGTTTTGGAGCAATCAATTATAGGCCCCGTTTTTACTTACAGTGCTCCCGGTAGAGCGCTGTAAGTAAAAAGTACCTAACGTGCTTTGACAGTCACTGGTCCTTAAGGGTGTAAGGACCGTGACGGTCATAGCACATCACGTAGTCCTTAAGGGGTTAAAAATCAGCTGTTTCCAGCTACAATAGTCATTTACAACAATAATATCTATACTGCATTCCTGATCCATTTGATGTTATTTTAATAGACAAGATTTGCTTTTCTTTCAAAAACAAGGACATTTCTAAGTGACCCCCAAACATTTGATCGGCAGTCTATATATTTTTTTCCACAGAGCCAACTTAAATAAGAAACAATTTTCCATACTGTTGTGACTCCATCTGCTGCTCTATGTTCCATTTATTTACAACTACAGAAGATAAATTAATTTTTTAGAGAGACACATAATGTTAACCATTCATCATTCTTCTATTTAAAAGGGTTTGTAGATGAGGAAATCAGTGCTATTCTGAAGTGAACCAGCTTTGCCATGGGGAGAAATAACTATTCTATTTTATTTATACTGAATGTAACCCTTTGAATGCAACACAATGCATTAGGGACATCGCTAACATTCAAGGGGTTAATAAGCCACATTTAAATCAGTGGTAACCTTTTATTTGTTTTATTCTTTAAAGATTCTATCACCAAAGGCTCAGTGCCACAGGATTGGCAAAGAGCCAGTGTAGTGCCTCTATTTAAGAAGGGAACTAAAACAGAACCTGGGAATTATAGACCCGTGAGTTTGACCTCTGTAGTGGGAAAACTGCTAGAAGGCATAATAAGGGACTATATTCAGGATTACAACACAAAAAATAAGATCATTAGCACAAATCAACATGGTTTTATGTAGAATAGTTCATGCCAAACTAATCTTTTCAGCTTCTATGAGGAAGTAAGCAGCAACCTTGACAATGGCAAGGCAGTAGATGTAGTATATCTAGTCTTTGCAAAGGCATTTAATACAGTGCCACACAGAGGGCTGGTGTATAAAATAAGGATATTGGGGCTAGGAAATAACCTTTGCAATTGGATACAAAACTGGTTGAAGGATAGGGAACAGTGTGTGGTTGTAAATGGAAAATTCTCCAGTGGAGAGTGGAGTACCTCAGGTAGGGATGGGCAAAAATTTTCGCCTCAAACTGAAAACGGAGAATAATGGCACTTTCCGCTTGGCAAAAAATTTCCAGTGAAAAGTTAAGTTTTTTCAGCGTTTTCCCACCTTTTCCGCCCATTGAAATCAATGGGAAGAAAAATATTTCTACACTACACAAAAGTTTTCTACAGACATATAAAAGGCTGTCAGGTTCTCACAGCAGCCATTTTGTGTTTGTGAGAGGAGAGAGCAGCATGTTTTTTAGCTAGAGGAGATAGGCAACTAAAGGGGAATTGAGGCTTAGTTTAGGGAGTCATTTAGGTAGGATATATGTTCTCTGTATTAGGGGAGTCTGGGGGCACTCTAGGGGATAAGAAGGGAGGAAGGAGGTTGCCCCCCAAATACTCCAAAATTCCATGTGACTGACAGGCAAGACACAGGCAGCTAGGGACCTATTTGCTTGCTGATCTTGCTGTTATTGTCCCTGTGCTGGGTGGGGAAATCTGGGGAAAGACGTTGTTGATTTTGTTTTTCAGTTATAATTTTTTTTGGACAGACTGTGATAAGACAACAGGGTGGACAACTTAAAAAAATAAAATAAATAAAATAAAAAAAATAATAAATAAAAAACAAAATATCTTAGGTGACAGTGACAGACAGCGGACTGGGCTTAGGCAAGGCATCATGCAGCTCTATCAGTTGTGTTGCGCTCTGTACAGTAAAAAAACACAGTTTAGTTGCGTAATGTCCAGAAAAAGCACAAGGGGAAGGGGGAGGGGTGGAGCAGTGTAGGGACATGAGAGTGAAATAGTAGTCCAAAAACCTACTGCAGCAATGGTTGTTGCAGCGTGTGCAATCAATGATGATGATCCCTTTACTCCAAGGGAAAATGCAGTTTGTCAAGGTCCCAGCAAAACTAGGTCAAGAATCACTAGTGCCAGTAGAAATATAGAACCATATAAGAAGAACATTGAAGATGACAACAAATCAGATTCAAGTGCTGATGATGATGGCAACTGCATAATAGAGGAAGGTGTAGCAGCTGAACCGCCTGCTGCATCAGATAGTGAGATACCAAAACACCTGTCCTCAAAGTAGTAGTGAATTTTGTTATAGTAAAAGTAAAAAGAAATTGTTTGAGACCTCCAAAAGCTTAGAAGAATATAAGGGTAATTAGTAGTAATTAGCAATTAGTAGTGGGCAAGAACTGTCATGTGATGCTGATGCTGCTGAGGGTGACCTAATGATGACTGATAATGATGCAGATCTAGAATATATCCCTCCAGCATCCTTCTCTTGTTCAGATACAGATGGAGTTGAGAGGGAGGATGATGACAGGACTATAAGGTTAGCAGAAAGTCAAAGGCTGTATCTTCCGCCATTTTTAAGGAGCACTGTGCCTGTCTATAAACTGTTTGAGAAAGCCATTGGAAAGTCTGACCCTGAACAAGCACAGATGTCAAAACAGCACACAGTCACCCTATCAGTCATCATCAGCATCATCGCCTCTTCAAAGTCCAAGTCCCACTCAGCCACACACACGCATGTTTTGAGTACTCAGCAACAGCAACACAGGTTAACATCCACAGTGTTAGATATGAAGAGTATCTCTGGTGCTGCTGCTGTAAGTGCTGCACCTTTGACACCTAGTAGTAGTGGCAGTAGAATTACATCATCATCTACCTCCAGTAGTAGTAGTAGCAGAAACCACACATGACAGACAAAGCCAGGTCAAATATATTAACAACAACACAGATGAGGAGGCTGAGGACAGATGGGACCACTGCTATGACCGATAAGTAATGTGTGTGAATAATCTGAGAGGGAGGATAGAGTATGACAATGGTAAAAATACATACACAAATCACACCATGCCAGTCCCCCACCACCACCACTAAAATACATATCTACCACATTGCAGGTTGTACTTTATTTTTTTTTTATTACTTGATATCATCATGAATATGTGCCAGTGTCATTTAAGCAAGAAGTTAGTGTTGCGGGCAAAGGACAAATGCATTCTGCATGCTAACCCATTTTTCAAGGCATAAGCTGCTGTAGGACTCAAAACTTTGACTTTCAGCCACTTATTGCTAAACTTCAGCCCTCAGAAGATGTAATATTACAGTGGGAAATGTATTACCTACAGGAAATATAGGTGAAAAATGTGTTAAAATAGGCAAAAAATGTGTTAACATAGGTGGAAAATTTGTTAAAATAGGCAAAAGGAGGACATTTTTGTATAGGCGGAAAGACAAAATTTTTCTCAGGAAAAGCGAACAATCAGCACGTTTTCGCGAAATTTTTCTCAGTAAATTTTTCACACTTTTCGTCCACCCCTAACTTCAGGGTTCCATTTTAGGTCCACTGCTTCTTAACGTTTATAAATGACCTGGAAATAGATATAGAAAGCAAAATATCAATATTTGCAGATTATACTAAATTATGCAGGGTAATTAATTCAGAACAGGATATTTTCTCTCTACAGAGGGACTTACATACAATGTCAGATTGGGCAAACAAATGGAATATGAAGTTTAATGTTGGGAAGTGTAAAGTCATGCATTTGGGAGGAAACAATCCCAAGGCTACTTATGAACTTAATGGAATCATTTTAGGGGACTCATTGCTAGAGAAAGACCTGGGTATCCTTGTCAACTACAAACTTGGAAACAATGACCAGTGTCAAACAGCAGTAGCAAAGGCAAACAAAATCCTGTCTTGTATAAAAAGAGGTATTGAAGCAAGAGTGGATAACATTATTTTGCCATTATACAAATCATTGGTAAGACCTCACCTTGAGTATGCAGTGCAATTTTGGGCTCCAGTTCTGAAAAAAGATATACTAGAACTAGAGAGGGTACAGCGGAGAGCAACAAAATTAATTAAGGGAATGGAGGACTTGACGTATGAGGAACGACTAGACAAACTTGGTTTATTTACTCTAGAGAAAAGACGACTAAGAGGAGACCTTATCACATTGTACAAGTATATGAGAGGTCAATACAAGGATCTCTGCAGTGAACTACTTATTTCAAGGCCTGATCAGGTGACCAGGGAACACCCCTTGAGAACAGAGGAAAGGAGGTTTAGCAGAGGAAGGTTTTTTTTACAGTAAGGTCTGTTAAATTGTGGAATTCATTGCCCAGGGAGGTGGTTATGGCAGATACAATGGACACATTTAAGAGAAGATTAGATACACTTCTTTCCAAAGGGAACATACAGAGTTATACTGTTTATCAGTAGGCAGATCAGGAAGGTCTGATAAAGACCAACTTAATTGGTAGCAGGAAAGCTATAAAATTCTCAGTCACTGAGGTATAAGGAGAAGGTTGAACTTGATGGACTTGTGTCTTTATTCAACCTAATTTACTACTATGTTACTATGTCTCCCCTATGGTGTCACTGATTCGCCCCGAAACTGAAACACCCAACTTTCATGCAAAATGCCCTAACAGCATACCTGGGAACTCCGGACGGGATCCCTGTGATGCTGATGACGTAAGAGAAATTACAAGATTCTCGTCATAAAAGGGGCGGGGCTTAATCACAAGTGGGGTTGTGGGATTAAAAAAAAAAATAGCGTGGGGAAGGAGAAGAAGAGGACAGGGAGTGGGAGGAACTCCATGGGAGAAGTAGATGTGGGCAGAGTTTCATCAGTAACTCCCCACACCCGGAGATCCAGTAATTCAAAGTCAAAGCCAGAGTCTCTGGGGTAAAATCAGAGAGTTCCCAGCTATGTCTAACAGTATATCCCATGTCTGAATAAATGAATATATATTTTATTGCCAATACATTGCTGTCCCCTTTGAACTACAGGAATAAATCAAGCTTTCAAGGAGCAGTACACTTATATTTTTATGGAAACCTAGACATTAGAGCACTTTTCCTGCTGAGTAAAACAAGGGCACTTCCACCACTGTCAGTTGTTTTATTTAAATGTTATAAAAGGTTAAATTGTCAGGAAGGGGAATAACAGTGTGATTACTTCCTGAGAGTTCAAACTGACAGTATGACTGCAGTTTCTATCATATTCTGTTGAGAACTGTTTGAAAGTGACTGCAACAGATTAGCTAATTGGAATCTATCCACTAGAGGGCACTCAATGTATAAAAAAACAGCAAAAAACAAACAAACAAACAAGAGTTTAAAGGGATAGTAATACTTCGTTTTAACTTTATTTTATTTTGTAGGCATTAAGAAAAGATGAAGAATGATATAAGTCTTATCTCTCAAACCTTTATGGTTTGAGAGATATTCACAAGCAAAGTTTCCCCTCCCGCTCCTTTTACCTAGTGCAAGCCATCTCTTCTCAGATGTGGAATCCAGTCCATAGACCAGACAGATAACAGAAGGGGACAATCTTCTTCCTATGAGAACAATGAAAGCCCTGCCCCCCTTGACACGTTTTTCAGCTTTTTCCCTTATATTAATTGAAGATTGTCCCTCTCTGCAGTCTACCTGGGCACCTCCCTTCTGATCTGGCTGAACGGGGGGGGGAGGGATACTTTGCTTGTGAATATGTCTTAAACCATAAAGGTTTGAGAGATAAGACTTATATCGTTCTTCATGTTTTTTTAATGCCTACAAAATAAAATAAAGATGAAACGAAGTATTACTATCCCTTTAAACTGTAATAACTCTCTTTTAGTGGTGGGAGTACCCTTGTTTCCCTCATTAGGGAATGCCCTTCAATATGTATTTATTCACTGATAAGTTACTGCTCCTTTAAGGAAGTAAACTTTAATTATGGAAAAGAAAACATACCGTGGGATTTTCTTGTTGAATAAAACAAGAGTACTCTCACGTGTAGAATTCAAATGTTATTTTTAATCATGAGCAGCTGTAACATCTGTAATTAAATAGACCCTTGGGGGGGAGACGCACTAAGGGTTAATGTCACGGTGATGTTTGTCTGGAAGCAAGTACACAAAGTATTGGTGCACATCCATATTTTCATCATTTTTAATCCTGTACTCTGCATCATTTATCTGCATTTCACCACTATATTAAACGTGAGGATTTAGTTACATAATATGTCTATAGAATGCTAAAATAACCTAAACTGGAATTGTGCTTTTGGAACTTTTGACTAGTTTCTATTGGTTTAAGCACTCCTCCCACCCCCAGGTACAATGTTCATTGTCTTTAGGACACTATATAACCCCACCCCCAGGTACAATGTTCATTGTCTTTAGGGCATTATATAACCCCACCCCCAGGTACAATGTTCATTGTCTTTAGGGCACTATATAACCCCACCCCCAGGTACAATGTTCATTGTCTTTAGGGCACTATATAACCCCACCCCCAGGTACAATGTTCAGTGTCTTTAGGACACTATATAACCCCACCCCCAGGTACAATGTTCAGTGTCTTTAGGACACTATATAACCCCACCCCCAGGTGTAATGGTCATTGTCTTTAGGACACTATGATAACCCCACCCCCAGGTACAATGTTCAGTGTCTTTAGGACACTATATAACCCCACCCCCAGGTACAATGTTCAGTGTCTTTAGGACACTATATAACCCCACCCCCAGGTACAATGTTCATTGTCTTTAGGACACTATATAACCCCACCCCCAGGTACAATGTTCAGTGCCTTTAGGACACTATATAACACCCCCCCCAGGTACAATGTTCATTGTCTTTAGGACACTATATAACCCCACCCCCAGGTACAATGTTCAGTGTCTTTAGGACACTATATAACCCCACCCCCAGGTACAATGTTCATTGTCTTTAGGGCACTATATAACCCCACCCCCAGGTACAATGTTCATTGTCTTTAGGGCACTATATAACCCCACCCCCAGGTACAATGTTCAGTGTCTTTAGGACACTATATAACCCCACCCCCAGGTACAATGTTCAGTGTCTTTAGGACACTATATAACCCCACCCCCAGGTACAATGTTCAGTGTCTTTAGGACACTATATAACCCCACCCCCAGGTACAATGTTCAGTGTCTTTAGGACACTATATAACCCCACCCCCAGGTACAATGTTCATTGTCTTTAGGACACTATATAACCCCACCCCCAGGTACAATGTTCAGTGTCTTTAGGACACTATATAACCCCACCCCCAGGTACAATGTTCAGTGTCTTTAGGGCACTATATAACCCCACCCCCAGGTACAATGTTCATTGTCTTTAGGACACTATATAACCCCACCCCCAGGTACAATGTTCATTGTCTTTAGGACACTATATAACCCCACCCCCAGGTACAATGTTCAGTGTCTTTAGGACACTATATAACCCCACCCCCAGGTACAATGTTCATTGTCTTTAGGACACTATATAACCCCACCCCCAGGTACAATGTTCATTGTCTTTAGGGCATTATATAACCCCACCCCCAGGTACAATGTTCATTGTCTTTAGGACACTATATAACCCCACCCCCAGGTACAATGTTCAGTGTCTTTAGGACACTATATAACCCCACCCCCAGGTACAATGTTCATTGTCTTTAGGACACTATATAACCCCACCCCCAGGTACAATGTTCATTGTCTTTAGGACACTATATAACCCCACCCCCAGGTACAATGTTCATTGTCTTTAGGACACTATATAACCCCACCCCCAGGTACAATGTTCAGTGTCTTTAGGGCATTATATAACCCCACCCCCAGGTACAATGTTCATTGTCTTTAGGACACTATATAACCCCACCCCCAGGTACAATGTTCAGTGTCTTTAGGGCACTATATAACCCCACCCCCAGGTACAATGTTCAGTGTCTTTAGGACACTATATAACCCCACCCCCAGGTACAATGTTCATTGTCTTTAGGGCACTATATAACCCCACCCCCAGGTACAATGTTCATTGTCTTTAGGGCATTATATAACCCCACCCCCAGGTACAATGTTCATTGTCTTTAGGACACTATATAACCCCACCCCCAGGTACAATGTTCAGTGTCTTTAGGACACTATATAACCCCACCCCCAGGTACAATGTTCATTGTCTTTAGGGCACTATATAACCCCACCCCCAGGTACAATGTTCAGTGTCTTTAGGACACTATATAACCCCACCCCCAGGTACAATGTTCATTGTCTTTAGGGCACTATATAACCCCACCCCCAGGTACAATGTTCAGTGTCTTTAGGACACTATATAACCCCACCCCCAGGTACAATGTTCAGTGTCTTTAGGACACTATATAACCCCACCCCCAGGTACAATGTTCAGTGTCTTTAGGGCATTATATAACCCCACCCCTAGGTACAATGTTCATTGTCTTTAGGGCATTATATAACCCCACCCCCAGGTACAATGTTCATTGTCTTTAGGACACTATATAACCCCACCCCCAGGTACAATGTTCAGTGTCTTTAGGACACTATATAACCCCACCCCCAGGTACAATGTTCAGTGTCTTTAGGACACTATATAACCCCACCCCCAGGTACAATGTTCATTGTCTTTAGGGCACTATATAACCCCACCCCCAGGTACAATGTTCAGTGTCTTTAGGACACTATATAACCCCATCCCCAGGTACAATGTTCATTGTCTTTAGGACATTATATAACCCCACCCCCAGGTACAATGTTCATTGTCTTTAGGGCACTATATAACCCCACCCCCAGGTACAATGTTCAGTGTCTTTAGGACACTATATAACCCCACCCCCAGGTACAATGTTCATTGTCTTTAGGGCACTATATAACCCCACCCCCAGGTACAATGTTCAGTGTCTTTAGGACACTATATAACCCCACCCCCAGGTACAATGTTCATTGTCTTTAGGACACTATATAACCCCACCCCCAGGTACAATGTTCAGTGTCTTTAGGACACTATATAACCCCACCCCCAGGTACAATGTTCAGTGTCTTTAGGACACTATATAACCCCGCTCCCAGGTACAATGTTCAGTGTCTTTAGGGCACTATATAACCCCACCCCCAGGTACAATGTTCATTGTCTATAGTACACTATATAACCCCACCCCCAGGTACAATGTTCCTTGTCTTTAGGGCACTATATAACCCCACCCCCAGGTACAATGTTCATTGTCTTTAGGACACTATATAACCCCACCCCCAGGTACAATGTTCCTTGTCTTTAGGACACTATATAACCCCACCCCCAGGTACAATGTTCATTGTCTTTAGGACACTATATAACCCCACCCCCAGGTACAATGTTCCTTGTCTTTAGGGCACTATATAACCCCACCCCCAGGTACAATGTTCACTGTCTTTAGGACACTATATAACCCCACCCCCAGGTACAATGTTCATTGTCTTTAGGGCACTATATAACCCCACCCCCAGGTACAATGTTCATTGTCTTTAGGACACTATATAACCCCACCCCCAGGTACAATGTTCATTGTCTTTAGGACACTATATAACCCCACCCCCAGGTACAATGTTCATTGTCTTTAGGACACTATATAACCCCACCCCCAGGTACAATGTTCATTGTCTTTAGGACACTATATAACCCCACCCCCAGGTACAATGTTCATTGTCTTTAGGACATTATATAACCCCACCCCCAGGTACAATGTTCATTGTCTTTAGGGCACTATATAACCCCACCCCCAGGTACAATGTTCATTGTCTTTAGGACACTATATAACCCCACCCCCAGGTACAATGTTCAGTGTCTTTAGGGCACTATATAACCCCTCCCCCAGGTACAATGTTCACTGTCTTTAGGACACTATATAACCCCACCCCCAGGTACAATGTTCAGTGTCTTTAGGACACTATATAACCCCACCCCCAGGTACAATGTTCATTGTCTTTAGGGCACTATATAACCCCTCCCCCAGGTACAATGTTCATTGTCTTTAGGACACTATATAACCCCGCCCCCAGGTACAATGTTCAGTGTCTTTAGGACACTATATAACCCCACCCCCAGGTACAATGTTCAGTGTCTTTAGGGCACTATATAACCCCACCCCCAGGTACAATGTTCAGTGTCTTTAGGGCATTATATAACCCCACCCCCAGGTACAATGTTCATTGTCTTTAGGACACTATATAACCCCACCCCCAGGTACAATGTTCAGTGTCTTTAGGACACTATATAACCCCACCCCCAGGTACAATGTTCATTGTCTTTAGGACATTATATAACCCCACCCCTAGGTACAATGTTCATTGTCTTTAGGACACTATATAACCCCACCCCCAGGTACAATGTTCAGTGTCTTTAGGACACTATATAACCCCACCCCCAGGTACAATGTTCATTGTCTTTAGGACACTATATAACCCCACCCCCAGGTACAATGTTCAGTGTCTTTAGGACACTATATAACCCCACCCCCAGGTACAATGTTCATTGTCTTTAGGACACTATATAACCCCACCCCCAGGTACAATGTTCATTGTCTTTAGGGCACTATATAACCCCACCCCCAGGTACAATGTTCATTGTCTTTAGGACATTATATAACACACCCCCAGGTACAATGTTCATTGTCTTTAGGACACTATATAACCCCACCCCCAGGTACAATGTTCAGTGTCTTTAGGACATTATATAACCCCACCCCCAGGTACAATGTTCACTGTCTTTAGGGCACTATATAACCCCACCCCCAGGTACAATGTTCATTGTCTTTAGGACACTATATAACCCCACCCCCAGGTACAATGTTCAGTGTCTTTAGGACACTATATAACCCCACCCCCAGGTACAATGTTCAGTGTCTTTAGGACACTATATAACCCCACCCCCAGGTACAATGTTCATTGTCTTTAGGACACTATATAACCCCACCCCCAGGTACAATGTTCACTCTCTTTAGGACACTATATAACCCCACCCCCAGGTACAATGTTCAGTGTCTTTAGGGCACTATATAACCCCACCCCCAGGTACAATGTTCAGTGTCTTTAGGGCACTATATAACCCCACCCCCAGGTACAATGTTCAGTGTCTTTAGGGCACTATATAACCCCACCCCCAGGTACAATGTTCACTGTCTTTAGGACACTATATAACCCCACCCCCAGGTACAATGTTCAGTGTCTTTAGGGCACTATATAACCCCACCCCCAGGTACAATGTTCAGTGTCTTTAGGACACTATATAACCCCACCCCCAGGTACAATGTTCAGTGTCTTTAGGGCATTATATAACCCCACCCCCAGGTACAATGTTCATTGTCTTTAGGACACTATATAACCCCACCCCCAGGTACAATGTTCAGTGTCTTTAGGACACTATATAACCCCACCCCCAGGTACAATGTTCACTGTCTTTAGGACACTATATAACCCCACCCCCAGGTACAATGTTCACTGTCTTTAGGGCACTATATAACCCCACCCCCAGGTACAATGTTCAGTGTCTTTAGGGCACTATATAACCCCACCCCCAGGTACAATGTCCATTGTCTTTAGGGCACTATATAACCCCACCCCCAGGTACAATGTCCATTGTCTTTAGGGCACTATATAACCCCACCCCCAGGTACAATGTTCAGTGTCTTTAGGGCACTATATAACCCCACCCCCAGGTACAATGTTCAGTGTCTTTAGGACACTATATAACCCCACCCCCAGGTACAATGTTCAGTGTCTTTAGGACACTATATAACCCCACCCCCAGGTACAATGTTCAGTGTCTTTAGGACACTATATAACCCCACCCCCAGGTACAATGTTCACTGTCTTTAGGGCACTATATAACCCCACCCCCAGGTACAATGTTCATTGTCTTTAGGACACTATATAACCCCACCCCCAGGTACAATGTTCAGTGTCTTTAGGGCACTATATAACCCCACCCCCAGGTACAATGTTCACTGTCTTTAGGGCACTATATAACCCCACCCCCAGGTACAATGTTCACTGTCTTTAGGACACTATATAACCCCACCCCCAGGTACAATGTTCATTGTCTTTAGGGCACTATATAACCCCACCCCCAGGTACAATGTTCAGTGTCTTTAGGGCACTATATAACCCCACCCCCAGGTACAATGTTCACTGTCTTTAGGACACTATATAACACACCCCCAGGTACAATGTTCAGTGTCTTTAGGACACTATATAACCCCACCCCCAGGTACAATGTTCAGTGTCTTTAGGGCACTATATAACCCCACCCCCAGGTACAATGTCCATTGTCTTTAGAACACTATATAACCCCACCACCAGGTACAATGTTCAGTGTCTTTAGGGCACTATATAACCCCACCCCCAGGTACAATGTTCACTGTCTTTAGGGCACTATATAACCCCACCCCCAGGTACAATGTTCAGTGTCTTTAGGGCACTATATAACCCCACCCCCAGGTACAATGTTCACTGTCTTTAGGACACTATATAACCCCACCCCCAGGTACAATGTTCAGTGTCTTTAGGGCACTATATAACCCCACCCCCAGGTACAATGTTCATTGTCTTTAGGGCACTATATAACCCCACCCCCAGGTACAATGTTCAGTGTCTTTAGGACACTATATAACCCCACCCCCAGGTACAATGTTCATTGTCTTTAGTACACTATATAACCCCACCCCCAGGTACAATGTCCATTGTCTTTAGGGCACTATATAACCCCACCCCCAGGTACAATGTTCAGTGTCTTTAGGACACTATATAACCCCACCCCCAGGTACAATGTTCATTGTCTTTAGATCACTATATAACCCCACCACCAGGTACAATGTTCAGTGTCTTTAGGACACTATATAACCCCACCCCCAGGTACAATGTTCATTGTCTTTAGGGCATTATATAACCCCACCCCCAGGTACAATGTTCAGTGTCTTAAGGACACTATATAACCCCACCCCCAGGTACAATGTTCATTGTCTTTAGGGCATTATATAACCCCACCCCCAGGTACAATGTTCAGTGTCTTTAGGACACTATATAACCCCGCACCCAGGTACAATGTTCACTGTCTTTAGGGCATTATATAACCCCACCCCCAGGTACAATGTTCAGTGTCTTTAGGGCACTATATAACCCCACCCCCAGGTAAAATGTTCAGTGTCTTTAGGGCACTATATAACCCCACCCCCAGGTACAATGTTCATTGTCTTTAGGGCATTATATAACCCCACCCCCAGGTACAATGTTCAGTGTCTTTAGGACACTATATAACCCCACCCCCAGGTACAATGTTCAGTGTCTTTAGGACACTATATAACCCCACCCCCAGGTACAATGTTCACTGTCTTTAGGGCATTATATAACCCCACCCCCAGGTACAATGTTCAGTGTCTTTAGGACACTATATAACCCCACCCCCAGGTACAATGTTCAGTGTCTTTAGGACACTATATAACCCCACCCCCAGGTACAATGTTCAGTGCCTTTAGGACACTATATAACCCCACCCCCAGGTACAATGTTCATTGTCTTTAGGGCATTATATAACCCCACCCCCAGGTACAATGTTCAGTGTCTTTAGGACACTATATAACCCCGCACCCAGGTACAATGTTCACTGTCTTTAGGGCATTATATAACCCCACCCCCAGGTACAATGTTCAGTGTCTTTAGGACACTATATAACCCCACCCCCAGGTACAATGTTCAGTGTCTTTAGGACACTATATAACCCCACCCCCAGGTACAATGTTCAGTGCCTTTAGGACACTATATAACCCCACCCCCAGGTACAATGTCCATTGTCTTTAGAACACTATATAACCCCCCCCCCCCAGGTACAATGTTCATTGTCTTTAGGACACTATATAACCCCACCCCCAGGTACAATGTTCAGTATCTTTAGGGCACTATATAACCCCACCCCCAGGTACAATGTTCAGTGTCTTTAGGACACTATATAACCTCACCCCCAGGTACAATGTTCATTGTCTTTAGGGCACTATATAACCCCACCCCCAGGTACAATGTTCAGTGTCTTTAGGGCACTATATAACCCCACCCCCAGGTACAATGTTCAGTGTCTTTAGGGCACTATATAACCCCACCCCCAGGTACAATGTTCAGTGTCTTTAGGACACTATATAACCCCACCCCCAGGTACAATGTTCAGTGTCTTTAGGACACTATATAACCCCACCCCCAGGTACAATGTTCATTGTCTTTAGGGCACTATATAACCCCACCCCTAGGTACAATGTTCACTGTCTTTAGGGCATTATATAACCCCACCCCCAGGTACAATGTTCAGTGCCTTTAGGACACTATATAACCCCACCCCCAGGTACAATGTCCATTGTCTTTAGAACACTATATAACCCCACCCCCAGGTACAATGTTCAGTGCCTTTAGGACACTATATAACCCCACCCCCAGGTACAATGTCCATTGTCTTTAGAACACTATATAACCCCACCCCCAGGTACAATGTTCAGTGTCTTTAGGGCACTATATAACCCCACCCCCAGGTACAATGTTCATTGTCTTTAGGACACTATATAACCCCACCCCCAGGTACAATGTTCAGTGTCTTTAGGGCACTATATAACCCCACCCCCAGGTACAATGTTCAGTGTCTTTAGGACACTATATAACCCCACCCCCAGGTACAATGTTCAGTGTCTTTAGGGCACTATATAACCCCACCCCCAGGTACAATGTTCAGTGTCTTTAGGGCACTATATAACCCCACCCCCAGGTACAATGTTCAGTGTCTTTAGGACACTATATAACCCCACCCCCAGGTACAATGTTCAGTGTCTTTAGGACACTATATAACCCCACCCCCAGGTACAATGTTCAGTGTCTTTAGGACACTATATAACCCCACCCCCAGGTACAATGTTCATTGTCTTTAGGACACTATATAACCCCACCCCCAGGTACAATGTTCAGTGTCTTTAGGGCATTATATAACCCCACCCCTAGGTACAATGTTCATTGTCTTTAGGGCATTATATAACCCCACCCCCAGGTACAATGTTCAGTGTCTTTAGGACACTATATAATCCCACCCCCAGGTACAATGTTCAGTGTCTTTAGGACACTATATAACCCCACCCCCAGGTACAATGTTCACTGTCTTTAGGACACTATATAACCCCACCCCCAGGTACAATGTTCAGTGTCTTTAGGGCATTATATAACCCCACCCCTAGGTACAATGTTCATTGTCTTTAGGACACTATATAACCCCACCCCCAGGTACAATGTTCAGTGTCTTTAGGACACTATATAACCCAACCCCCAGGTACAATGTTCAGTGTCTTTAGGACACTATATAACCCCACCCCCAGGTACAATGTTCAGTGTCTTTAGGACACTATATAACCCCACCCCCAGGTACAATGTTCAGTGTCTTTAGGACACTATATAACCCCACCCCCAGGTACAATGTTCATTGTCTTTAGGGCACTATATAACCCCACCCCCAGGTACAATGTTCATTGTCTTTAGGGCACTATATAACCCCACCCCCAGGTACAATGTTCATTGTCTTTAGGGCACTATATAACTCCACCCCCAGGTACAATGTTTAGTGTCTTTAGGACACTATATAACCCCACCCCCAGGTGCAATGTTCATTGTCTTTAGGGCACTATATAACCCCACCCCCAGGTACAATGTTCATTGTCTTTAGGACACTATATAACCCCACCCCCAGGTACAATGTTCAGTGTCTTTAGGACACTATATAACCCCACCCCCAGGTACAATGTTCACTGTCTTTAGGGCATTATATAACCCCACCCCCAGGTACAATGTTCACTGTCTTTAGGACACTATATAACCCCGCCCCCAGGTACAATGTTCAGTGTCTTTAGGGCACTATATAACCCCATCCCCAGGTACAATGTTCATTGTCTTTAGGGCACTATATAACCCCACCCCCAGGTACAATGTTCATTGTCTTTAGGACACTATATAACCCCGCCCCCAGGTACAATGTTCAGTGTCTTTAGGGCACTATATAACCCCACCCCCAGGTACAATGTTCATTGTCTTTAGGACACTATATAACCCCACCCCCAGGTACAATGTTCAGTGTCTTTAGGACATTATATAACCCCACCCCCAGGTACAATGTTCAGTGTCTTTAGGACACTATATAACCCCACCCCCAGGTACAATGTTCATTGTCTTTAGGACACTATATAACCCCACCCCCAGGTACAATGTTCATTGTCTTTAGGACACTATATAACCCCATCCCCAGGTACAATGTTCATTGTCTTTAGGACACTATATAACCCCACCCCCAGGTACAATGTTCATTGTCTTTAGGACACTATATAACCCCGCCCCCAGGTACAATGTTCATTGTCTTTAGGACACTATATAACCCCACCCCCAGGTACAATGTTCCTTGTCTTTAGGACACTATATAACCCCACCCCCAGGTACAATGTTCCTTGTCTTTAGGACACTATATAACCCCTCCCCCAGGTACAATGTTCCTTGTCTTTAGGACACTATATAACCCCACCCCCAGGTACAATGTTCCTTGTCTTTAGGACACTATATAACCCCACCCCCAGGTACAATGTTCATTGTCTTTAGGGCACTATATAACCCCACCCCCAGGTACAATGTTCAGTGTCTTTATGGCACTATATAACCCCACCCCCAGGTACAATGTTCACTGTCTTTAGGACACTATATAACCCCACCCCCAGGTACAATGTTCCTTGTCTTTAGGACACTATATAACCCCACCCCCAGGTACAATGTTCATTGTCTTTAGGGCACTATATAACCCCACCCCGAGGTACAATGTTCATTGTCTTTAGGACACTATATAACCCCACCCCCAGGTGTAATGGTCATTGTCTTTAGGGCACTATATAACCCCACCCCCAGGTACAATGTTCATTGTCTTTAGGACACTATATAACCCCACCCCCAGGTACAATGTTCAGTGTCTTTAGGACACTATATAACACACCCCCAGGTACAATGTTCATTGTCTTTAGGACACTATATAACCCCACCCCCAGGTACAATGTTCATTGTCTTTAGGACACTATATAACCCCACCCCCAGGTACAATGTTCCTTGTCTTTAGGACACTATATAACCCCACCCCCAGGTACAATGTTCATTGTCTTTAGGACACTATATAACCTCACCCCCAGGTACAATGTTCAGTGTCTTTAGGGCACTATATAACCCCACCCCCAGGTACAATGTTCCTTGTCTTTAGGACACTATATAACCCCACCCCCAGGTACAATGTTCATTGTCTTTAGGACACTATATAACCCCACCCCCAGGTACAATGTTCAGTGTCTTTAGGACACTATATAACCCCACCCCCAGGTACAATGTTCATTGTCTATAGGACACTATATAACCCCACCCCCAGGTACAATGTTCAGTGTCTTTAGGACACTATATAACCCCACCCCCAGGTACAATGTTCATTGTCTTTAGGGCACTATATAACCCCACCCCCAGGTACAATGTTCAGTGTCTTTAGGACTCTATATAACCCCACCCCCAGGTACAATGTTCATTGTCTTTAGGGCACTATATAACCCCGCCCCCAGGTACAATGTTCAGTGTCTTTAGGACACTATATAACCCCACCCCCAGGTACAATGTTCAGTGTCTTTAGGGCACTATATAACCCCACCCCCAGGTACAATGTTCAGTGTCTTTAGGGCACTATATAACCCCACCCCCAGGTACAATGTTCAGTGTCTTTAGGACACTATATAACCCCACCCCCAGGTACAATGTTCAGTGTCTTTAGGACACTATATAACCCCACCCCCAGGTACAATGTTCAGTGTCTTTAGGACACTATATAACCCCACCCCCAGGTACAATGTTCATTGTCTTTAGGACACTATATAACCCCACCCCCAGGTACAATGTTCAGTGTCTTTAGGGCATTATATAACCCCACCCCTAGGTACAATGTTCATTGTCTTTAGGGCATTATATAACCCCACCCCCAGGTACAATGTTCAGTGTCTTTAGGACACTATATAACCCCACCCCCAGGTACAATGTTCAGTGTCTTTAGGACACTATATAACCCCACCCCCAGGTACAATGTTCACTGTCTTTAGGACACTATATAACCCCACCCCCAGGTACAATGTTCAGTGTCTTTAGGGCATTATATAACCCCACCCCTAGGTACAATGTTCATTGTCTTTAGGACACTATATAACCCCACCCCCAGGTACAATGTTCAGTGTCTTTAGGACACTATATAACCCCACCCCCAGGTACAATGTTCAGTGTCTTTAGGACACTATATAACCCCACCCCCAGGTACAATGTTCAGTGTCTTTAGGACACTATATAACCCCACCCCCAGGTACAATGTTCAGTGTCTTTAGGACACTATATAACCCCACCCCCAGGTACAATGTTCATTGTCTTTAGGGCACTATATAACCCCACCCCCAGGTACAATGTTCATTGTCTTTAGGGCACTATATAACCCCACCCCCAGGTACAATGTTCATTGTCTTTAGGGCACTATATAACCCCACCCCCAGGTACAATGTTCATTGTCTTTAGGGCACTATATAACTCCACCCCCAGGTACAATGTTTAGTGTCTTTAGGACACTATATAACCCCACCCCCAGGTGCAATGTTCATTGTCTTTAGGGCACTATATAACCCCACCCCCAGGTACAATGTTCATTGTCTTTAGGACACTATATAACCCCACCCCCAGGTACAATGTTCAGTGTCTTTAGGACACTATATAACCCCACCCCCAGGTACAATGTTCACTGTCTTTAGGGCATTATATAACCCCACCCCCAGGTACAATGTTCACTGTCTTTAGGACACTATATAACCCCGCCCCCAGGTACAATGTTCAGTGTCTTTAGGGCACTATATAACCCCATCCCCAGGTACAATGTTCATTGTCTTTAGGGCACTATATAACCCCACCCCCAGGTACAATGTTCATTGTCTTTAGGACACTATATAACCCCGCCCCCAGGTACAATGTTCAGTGTCTTTAGGGCACTATATAACCCCACCCCCAGGTACAATGTTCATTGTCTTTAGGACACTATATAACCCCACCCCCAGGTACAATGTTCAGTGTCTTTAGGACATTATATAACCCCACCCCCAGGTACAATGTTCAGTGTCTTTAGGACACTATATAACCCCACCCCCAGGTACAATGTTCATTGTCTTTAGGACACTATATAACCCCACCCCCAGGTACAATGTTCATTGTCTTTAGGACACTATATAACCCCATCCCCAGGTACAATGTTCATTGTCTTTAGGACACTATATAACCCCACCCCCAGGTACAATGTTCATTGTCTTTAGGACACTATATAACCCCGCCCCCAGGTACAATGTTCATTGTCTTTAGGACACTATATAACCCCACCCCCAGGTACAATGTTCAGTGTCTTTAGGACACTATATAACCCCACCCCCAGGTACAATGTTCCTTGTCTTTAGGACACTATATAACCCCACCCCCAGGTACAATGTTCCTTGTCTTTAGGACACTATATAACCCCTCCCCCAGGTACAATGTTCCTTGTCTTTAGGACACTATATAACCCCACCCCCAGGTACAATGTTCCTTGTCTTTAGGACACTATATAACCCCACCCCCAGGTACAATGTTCATTGTCTTTAGGGCACTATATAACCCCACCCCCAGGTACAATGTTCAGTGTCTTTATGGCACTATATAACCCCACCCCCAGGTACAATGTTCACTGTCTTTAGGACACTATATAACCCCACCCCCAGGTACAATGTTCCTTGTCTTTAGGACACTATATAACCCCACCCCCAGGTACAATGTTCATTGTCTTTAGGGCACTATATAACCCCACCCCGAGGTACAATGTTCATTGTCTTTAGGACACTATATAACCCCACCCCCAGGTACAATGTTCAGTGTCTTTAGGACACTATATAACCCCACCCCCAGGTGTAATGGTCATTGTCTTTAGGGCACTATATAACCCCACCCCCAGGTACAATGTTCATTGTCTTTAGGACACTATATAACCCCACCCCCAGGTACAATGTTCAGTGTCTTTAGGACACTATATAACACACCCCCAGGTACAATGTTCATTGTCTTTAGGACACTATATAACCCCACCCCCAGGTACAATGTTCATTGTCTTTAGGACACTATATAACCCCACCCCCAGGTACAATGTTCCTTGTCTTTAGGACACTATATAACCTCACCCCCAGGTACAATGTTCAGTGTCTTTAGGACACTATATAACCCCACCCCCAGGTACAATGTTCCTTGTCTTTAGGACACTATATAACCCCACCCCCAGGTACAATGTTCATTGTCTTTAGGACACTATATAACCCCACCCCCAGGTACAATGTTCAGTGTCTTTAGGACACTATATAACCCCACCCCCAGGTACAATGTTCATTGTCTATAGGACACTATATAACCCCACCCCCAGGTACAATGTTCAGTGTCTTTAGGACACTATATAACCCCACCCCCAGGTACAATGTTCATTGTCTTTAGGGCACTATATAACCCCACCCCCAGGTACAATGTTCAGTGTCTTTAGGACACTATATAACCCCACCCCCAGGTACAATGTTCAGTGTCTTTAGGACACTATATAACCCCACCCCCAGGTACAATGTTCATTGTCTTTAGGGCACTATAAAACCCCGCCCCCAGGTACAATGTTCAGTGTCTTTAGGGCACTATATAACCCCACCCCCAGGTACAATGTTCATTGTCTTTAGGGCACTATATAACCCCGCCCCCAGGTACAATGTTCAGTGTCTTTAGGGCACTATATAACCCCACCCCCAGGTACAATGTTCATTGTCTTTAGGACACTATATAACCCCACCCCCAGGTACAATGTTCAGTGTCTTTAGGGCACTATATAACCCCACCCCCAGGTACAATGTTCATTGTCTTTAGGACACTATATAACCCCACCCCCAGGTACAATGTTCAGTGTCTTTAGGACACTATATAACCCCACCCCCAGGTACAATGTTCATTGTCTTTAGGGCACTATAAAACCCCGCCCCCAGGTACAATGTTCAGTGTCTTTAGGGCACTATATAACCCCACCCCCAGGTACAATGTTCAGTGTCTTTAGGACACTATATAACCCCACCCCCAGGTACAATGTTCATTGTCTATAGGACACTATATAACCCCACCCCCAGGTACAATGTTCCTTGTCTTTAGGACACTATATAACCCCGCCCCCAGGTACAATGTTCAGTGTCTTTAGGGCACTATATAACCCCACCCCCAGGTACAATGTTCAGTGTCTTTAGGACACTATATAACCCCACCCCCAGGTACAATGTTCATTGTCTATAGGACACTATATAACCCCACCCCCAGGTACAATGTTCATTGTCTTTAGGACACTATATAACCCCTCCCCCAGGTACAATGTTCATTGTCTTTAGGACACTATATAACCCCGCCCCCAGGTACAATGTTCAGTGTCTTTAGGGCACTATATAACCCCACCCCCAGGTACAATGTTCATTGTCTATAGGACACTATATAACCCCACCCCCAGGTACAATGTTCAGTGTCTTTAGGACACTATATAACCCCACCCCCAGGTACAATGTTCAGTGTCTTTAGGACACTATATAACCCCACCCCCAGGTACAATGTTCAGTGTCTTTAGGACACTATATAACCCCACCCCCAGGTGCAATGTTCATTGTCTTTAGGGCACTATATAACCCCACCCCCAGGTACAATGTTCAGTGTCTTTAGGGCACTATATAACCCCACCCCCAGGTACAATGTTCATTGTCTTTAGGACACTATATAACCCCACCCCCAGGTACAATGTTCACTGTCTTTAGGACACTATATAACCCCACCCCCAGGTGCAATGTTCATTGTCTTTAGGGCACTATATAACCCCACCCCCAGGTACAATGTTCATTGTCTTTAGGACACTATATAACCCCACCCCCAGGTACAATGTTCATTGTCTTTAGGACACTATTAGTGTTGAGCGAGCATGCTCGGCCGATGCTCGGATCGGCTCGAGCATCGCTCTGCTCGGCACATGTCGGTACTCGTACGAGTACCGCATGTGCTCGCCCGCCATGTTCGGGTCTCCTCCCCGCACGTTTTGCGGCTGCTGCGCAGCCAATAAACGTGCAGGGAGGCTCTGACATCGGTGTAATGCCAGCAGCCATGTTGGCTGCTGGCATTACACTGATTGGCTGGCCAGAACCCGTGGTCGGGTGCTGTATAGCACCTGACCAGCGAGTTCGGCTCAGTCTGAGCCAGGGAGAGCTGAGGATAGGAAGGGAAAGGCAGTGTAGGGAGGAAAAAAACAAAAATTGTGAAAAAAAAAGAACCAAAAGTCCTTTTTAGGACTACTGTGTGTGGGGGCAGCAGGTTATTTGGTGTGGGGGGAAAAAAACAAAAAAAAAAAAAAAAAAATATATATATTCTGTTTAGTGTGCAAAGTTGCAGATTAGAGCACATTCTGTTTAGTGTGCACAGTTGCAGATTAGAGCACATTCTGTTTAGTGTGCAAAGTTGCAGATTAGAGCACATTCTGTTTAGTGTGCAAAGTTGCAGATTAGAGCACATTCTGTTTAGTGTGCAAAGTTGCAGATTAGAGCACATTCTGTTTAGTCTTCAAACTAAAATATCAAAGTCACGTATTCCATTCAGTGTGCGTCGCCGCAGTTTAGCAGCACATTCTGAGTACTGTGCAGAGTTGCAGAATAGGAAGAAATACTGTTAAGTCTTCAAACTAAAATATCAAAGTCACATATTCCATTCAGTGTGCTTCGCCGCAGTGTAGCAGCACATTCTGTGTACTGTGCAGAGTTGCAGAATAGGAAGAAATACTGTTAAGTCTTCAAACTAAAATTTCAAAGTCACATATTCCATTCAGTGTGCTTCGCCGCAGTTTAGCAGCACATTCTGTGTACTGTGCAGAGTTGCAGAATAGGAAGAAATACTGTTAAGTCTTCAAACTAAAATATCAAAGTCACATATTCCATTCAGTGTGCTTCGCCGCAGTGTAGCAAGCACATTCTGTGTACTGTGCAGAGTTGCAGAATAGGAAGAAATACTGTTAAGTCTTCAAACTAAAATATCAAAGTCACATATTCCATTCAGTGTGCTTCGCCGCAGTGTAGCAGCACATTCTGTGTACTGTGCAGAGTTGCAGAATAGGAAGAAATACTGTTAAGTCTTCAAACTAAAATATCAAAGTCACATATTCCATTCAGTGTGCTTCGCCGCAGTGTAGCAGCACATTCTGTGTACTGTGCAGAGTTGCAGAATAGGAAGAAATACTGTTAAGTCTTCAAACTATATATCAAAGTCACATATTCCATTCAGTGTGCTTCGCCGCAGTGTAGCAGCACATTCTGTGTACTGTGCAGAGTTGCAGAATAGGAAGAAATACTGTTAAGTCTTCAAACTAAAATATCAAAGTCACATATTCCATTCAGTGTGCTTCGCCGCAGTGTAGGCAGCACATTCTGTGTACTGTGCAGAGTTGCAGAATAGGAAGAAATACTGTTAAGTCTTCAAACTAAAATATCAAAGTCACATATTCCATTCAGTGTCTTTCACCGCCGTTTAACAGCCTATTCTGTGTACTCTGCAGAGTTGCAAAATTATAAGAAATAATGTTAAGTTTTCAAACTCAAATATTAAAGTCACATATTCCATTCAGTGTCTTTCACCGCCGTTTAACAGCCTATTCTGTGTACTCTGTACAGTTGCAGAATTATAAGAAATACTGTTAAGTTTTCAAACTAAAATATCAAAGTCACATATTCCATTCAGTGTCTTTCACCGCCGTTTAACAGCCTATTCTGTGTACTCTGTACAGTTGCAGAATTATAAGAAATACTGTTAAGTTTTCAAACTCAAATATTAAAGTCACATATTCCATTCAGTGTCTTTCACCGCCGTTTAACAGCCTATTCTGTGTACTCTGCAGAGTTGCAGAATTATAAGAAATAAAGAAATACTGTTAAGTTATCAAACTCAAATATTAAAGTCACATATTCCATTCAGTGTCTTTCACCGCCGTTTAACAGCCTATTCTGTGTACTCTGCAGAGTTGCAGAATTATAAGAAATACTGTTAAGTTTTCAAACTCAAATATTAAGTCACATATTCCATTCAGTGTGTTTCAACGCCGTTTAACAGCCTATTCTGTGTACTCTGTACAGTTGCAGAATTATAAGAAATACTGTTAAGTTTTCAAACTCAAATATTAAAGTCACATATTCCATTCAGTGTGTTTCAACGCCGTTTAACAGCCTATTCTGTGTACTCTGTACAGTTGCAGAATTATAAGAAATACTGTTAAGTTTTCAAACTCAAATATTAAAGTCACATATTCCATTCAGTGTGTTTCAACGCCGTTTAACAGCCTATTCTGTGTACTCTGTACAGTTGCAGAATTATAAGAAATACTGTTAAGTTTTCAAACTCAAATATTAAAGTCACATATTCCATTCAGTGTGTTTCAACGCCGTTTAACAGCCTATTCTGTGTACTGTGCAGAGTTGCAGAATAGGAAGAAATACTGTTAAGTCTTCAAACTAAAATATCAAAGTCACATATTCCATTCAGTGTGTTTCAACGCCGTTTAACAGCCTATTCTGTGTACTCTGTACAGTTGCAGAATTATAAGAAATACTGTTAAGTTTTCAAACTCAAATATTAAAGTCACATATTCTGTGTAAGATGAAGAAGGCGGGTAAAAAGGGACGGGGAAGTGGACGTGATCCTGAAAGTTCAGGGCGCGGGTCAGGACGCGGAGAAACTGTGCCTGGTGCCAGAGCACAAGAAAGAAAGACATCCACCATACCTAGCTTCATGTCTGATTTCACAGGGCGTCGCAGGACATCACTCTCGAGGTCCGACCACTGCGAACAGGTGGTCGGTTGGATGACAGCTGATACTGCTTCCAGTCGGTTAAGCACCACCCTGTCTTCCACCAAGTCCACTCTCAGTAGCCAAGAGTCTGGTCAACATAATCCTCACTCTGATCATCCTTCCTCCCACCATACACGGTCTGGTCAAAGAAGTGATCCCACACTGGGATATAGTGAGGAGCTCGTCTCATCACCAATCCTTCATTTGACCCTCTCTCCAAGCACGCTTGCAGAGGAACATGACATCTTGTGCCCTGATTCACAACCTCTAGAGGCTACCCAATCACAAGAAGATGACAGATGTGAACGGCATTTAAGGTCAAAGGAAGTAGTGGATGATGATGATGATGATGAGACACAGTTGCCATTAAATCAACCACTATTTCCGTCTCAAGACCTTGTTGAGGAGAATGTTATACAGTTGTCAATGACTGAGTATGTGGTGGGATCAAGACTTGAGGAGGATGATCAGAGTGAGGAAGTGGAGGAGGACTTGGTGGACGATGAGGTGACTGACCCCACCTGGGAAGGTGTAGAGCCGAGCGATGACAGCAGTCCTGAGGGTGAGCCATCTGCAGCACCGCAACAGGCTGGAAGAGGCAGTGGTGTGGCTACAGAAAGAAGGCGGACCGCACCAAACCGGCCCGCAAATGTTCCACGGAGCACCCCCTTGCGTAAATCTACCTTGCCAAAGGGTAGGTGTTCCGCGGTATGGCGTTTTTTTAAGGAAAGTGCGGACGACAAAAGAATTGTAGTTTGCAACCTGTGCCACACCAGAATGAGCCGAGGCATGAACACTAGAAACCTCACCACCACCAGCATGATCCGACACATGGCATCCAAGCACCGTAGTAAGTGGGAGGAACGCCTGGATCGCCCATCTGTGTCTGCAGGCCACACCACTGCCTCCTCTTCCCCTGTTTTCGGTGCCGGCCAATCGCCTGTCGAAGGCGCAGGCCCGCATACCTCCCGCCCTGCACCTGTACCATCTGAAGCACCATCAGCGACCACATCCACTTCCCTGTCCCAGCACAGCGTCCAAATGTCGTTACCCCAGGCATTTGAGCGCAAGAGAAAGTACCCAGCCACCCACCCACAGGCCATAGCACTAACCTCACACCTTTCAAAATTACTGGCCATCGAAATGCTGCCATTTAGGCTTGTGGACACTGAGTCCTTCCGCAGCCTGATGGCAGCAGCTGTCCCTCGGTACGCGGTCCCCAGCCGCCACTACTTTTCCCGGTGTGCCATCCCCGCATTACACCACCATGTGTCCCGTAACATCACCCGTGCCCTGACCAACGCAGTTACTGGGAAGGTCCACTTAACGACTGACACATGGACAAGTGCTTGTGGCCAGGGACGCTACATTTCCCTGACGGCACACTGGGTGAATGTCGTGGAGGCTGGGAGCGACTCGGACCCTGGGATGGCACGGGTGCTACCCACGCCGAGGATTGCGGGCCCTACCTCCATCAGGGTTTCCACCAGCACCTACGTTATTGGCTCCTCCTCCTCCGTTTCCACCTCCGAATTCTCTACACACACCGCCACTCCCCCATCAGCCAGTAGCTGGAAGCAGTGTAGCACTGCAGTGGGGAAGCGTCAACAGGCCGTGCTGAAGCTGATCTGCCTTGGGGACAAACAGCACACGGCCTCAGAGCTGTTGCAGGGGATTAGTCACCAGACCGAGCAGTGGCTCTCGCCACTCAACCTGCAAGCAGGCATGGTTGTGTGTGATAATGGGCCTAACTTGGTGGCGGCTTTGGAGCTCGGCAAGCTCACACACGTACCATGCCTAGCGCATGTATTTAATTTAGTGGTGCAGCGATTTCTAAAAACCTACCCCAATGTGCATGATCTCTTGACCAAGGTGCGCCGCGTGTGTGCACATTTCCGTAAGTCATCAACAGCTTCGGCCGGCCTGTTGAAGCTGCAGCAGCGCTTACAATTGCCAGCTCACCGGCTGCTGTGTGACGTGAGCACGCGCTGGAACTCCACCTTCCACATGTTGGCCCGGCTTTGTGAGCAGCAGAGGGCAGTAGTGGAGTACCAGCTGTTACACGGTCGTCGCCTCTCCGTTCAACTTCCTGTAATCAGAAGTGAGGAGTGGGAATGGATGTCAGACCTCTGCGAGGTTTTACGCAATTTTGAGGAATCGACACAGATGGTGAGCGGCGATAACGCTATTATCAGTGTAACCATCCCACTTCTGTGTCTACTGAAACGCTCGCTGCTCACAATTAAAACCGACGCTTTGCATGTGGAAGAGGTGGAAATGGGGGAGGAAGAGCTTACACAAGGTGATAGCCAGAGCACCCTCACTTCGTCTTCTCAGCGACAATTGGAGGAGGCGGAGGAGGAGGAGGAGGAGGAGGAGGAAGACACGGTTGCCTCCGCTACAGAGGGTAGCCATGGAACTTTAGTTCCATCTCTTCAGCGTGGGTGGGCAGAAGAGGAGGAAGAGGATGAGGATATTGAGAGTCATCCTCCTGGTGAGGACAGCGAAATCTTGACTGTTGGTACTCTGGCACACATGGCTGACTTTATGTTAGGCTGCCTTTCCCGTGACCCACGCGTTGTACGCATTTTAGACAACACGGATTACTGGGTGTTCACCCTTCTGGACCCCCGCTACAAAGAGAATTTCTCATCTCTCATTCCTCCGGTGGAGAGGACAAGCAAAATGGTGCAATACCAGAAGGTTCTTGTTGAAAAATTGCTCCAAAATTTTCCATCTGACAACGCTGGCGGCAGAGTACGTGCTACCTTGGCCAACCGAGAAGGGGAGAAAAGGGGAGCACACAGCAGTTCCGAGAAAGGCAGGGCAACACTCTCCAAGGCGTGGGACACCTTCATGACACCCCGGCAGCACCCTCACCCTGATGCGCAGCCTAGTGTCACAAGGAGGGAAAAGTTTTGGAAGATGGTGAAGGAGTACGTAGCAGACCGTGTCAGCGTCCTCAATGATCCCTCTGTGCCTTACAACTACTGGGTGTCCAAGCTGGACACATGGTATGAACTGGCACTCTACGCCTTGGAGGTGCTGGCCTGCCCTGCCGCCAGCGTTCTGTCTGAGCGGGTATTTAGTGCTGCTGGTGGCATCATAACAGATAAGCGTATCCGCCTTTCCACCGACAATGCTGATAGGTTGACACTTATAAAAATGAACAAGGCCTGGATTTCCCCTGACTTCTCCACTCCACTGGAGGAAAGCCCCGGGGGAACATAAACTCACTTTATATATGTTATTTACAATGATGGGAATACTCTGTATTCCCATTCACCCCTTCCACCCAAAAAACGGGTATATGGTTGACTCTTAATCTTCTCATCCTCCTCCTCCTCTTCCATATGCCCTGGGATATAATTTTTATATAGGGCCAGCTCACCAGCGTGCCCTGGGATATAATTTTTATATAGGGCCAGCTCACCAGCGGGCCCTGTGATATAATTTTTATATAGGGCCAGCTCACCAGCGGGCCCTGTTTGCCAATTTTTATATAGGTCAGCTCACCAGCGGGCCTTCTCATATAATGTTTTATTGGGTCAGCTCTCTAGCGGGCCCTCTCATATAATGTTTTATAGCGTCAGCTCACTAGCGGGCCTTCGCATATAATGTTTAGGATGGTCAGCTCTGCAGCAGACCCTCACCCATAATGTTTTAGGATGGTCAGCTCAGCGCACGTTTCCCTCTTAATCATGGCCTCAGTTCTGAAAATCAAGGAAATTTTTGGGAGAATTTGCCTCTGCGCACGTTTCCCTCTTAATCATGGCCTCAGTTCTGAAAATCAAGGAAATTTTTGGGAGAATTTGCAGATGATATACAAGTAAATATACAGCAAATATTGTTTGGTAACAATTTTTCGCCTAAAGTCGTTTTTATTTTCCTTTTTGTGTGTTTTATGGTCAGTCTGTAAAATGGCGTACTACGGGGCGAAAGATCGTTCCCAGCAGCGATGTTGGAGTCCAAGGTGCATCCAGACATCCCTCCCTATGCTGTCCCTGAACCATTTCTGTAGTGTTTCCATCTTTTTCTGCCCTTTTCCTATGGACCCAGGCACCCTCCCCTCATCAGAGCAGGGGGTGCCTGGTGTAATGCTCGAGTCCTCCCATTGACTTCAATGGGGCTCGGATGCTCGGCCGAGCACTCGAGCCTCAGGGGGTGCTCGGTCAGAGCACCCGAACATCCGAGCATTGGGGGTGCTCGCTCATCACTAGACACTATATAACCCCACCCCCAGGTACAATGTTCATTGTCCTTTAGGACACTATATAACCCCACCCCCAGGTACAATGTTCAGTGTCTTTAGGACACTATATAACCCCACCCCCAGGTGCAATGTTCATTGTCTTTAGGACACTATATAACCCCACCCCCAGGTACAATGTTCAGTGTCTTTAGGGCACTATATAACCCCACCCCCAGGTACAATGTTCATTGTCTTTAGGACACTATATAACCCCACCCCCAGGTACAATGTCCATTGTCTTTAGGGCACTATATAACCCCACCCCCCAGGTACAATGTTCAGTGTCTTTAGGACACTATATAACCCCACCCCCAGGTACCAATGTTCATTGTCTTTAGGACACTATATAACCCCACCCCCAGGTACAATGTTCAGTGTCTTTAGGACACTATATAACCCCACCCCCAGGTACAATGTTCAGTGTCTTTAGGACACTATATAACCCCACCCCCAGGTACAATGTTCATTGTCTTTAGGACACTATATAACCCCCACCCCCAGGTACAATGTTCACTGTCTTTAGGACACTATATAACCCCACCCCCAGGTACAATGTTCAGTGTCTTTAGGGCACTATATAACCCCACCCCCAGGTACAATGTTCCTTGTCTTTAGGGCACTATATAACCCCACCCCCAGGTACAATGTTCATTGTCTTTAGGGCACTATATAACCCCACCCCCAGGTACAATGTTCAGTGTCTTTAGGGCACTATATAACCCCACCCCCAGGTACAATGTTCAGTGTCTTTAGGGCACTATATAACCCCACCCCCAGGTACAATGTTCAGTGTCTTTAGGGCACTATATAACCCCACCCCCAGGTACAATGTTCAGTGTCTTTAGGGCACTATATAACCCCACCCCCAGGTACAATGTTCACTGTCTTTAGGACACTATATAACCCCACCCCCAGGTACAATGTTCAGTGTCCTTTAGCGCACTATATAACCCCACCCCCAGGTACAATGTTCAGTGTCTTTAGGACACTATATAACCCCACCCCCAGGTACATGTTCAGTGTCTTTAGGGCATTATATAACCCCACCCCCAGGTACATGTTCATTGTCTTTAGGACACTATATAACCCCACCCCCAGGTTACAATGTTCAGTGTCTTTAGGGCACTATATAACCCCACCCCCCAGGTACAATGTTCATTGTCTTAGGACACTATATTATCCCACACCCCCAGGTACAATGTTCAGTGTCTTTAGGACACTATTATAACCCACCCCAGTACATGTTCACTGGTCTCTTAGGACACTATATACCCCACCCCCAGGTACAATGTTCATTGTCTTTAGGACACTATATAACCCCACCCCCAGGTACAATGTTCACTGTCTTTAGGACACTATATAACCCCACCCCCAGGTACAATGTTCACTGTCTTTAGGACACTATATAACCCCACCCCCAGGTACAATGTTCAGTGTCTTTAGGACACTATATAACCCCACCCCAGGTACAATGTTCATTGTCTTTAGGGCACTATATAACCCCACCCCCAGGTACAATGTTCATTGTCTTTAGGGCACTATATAACCCACCCCCAGGTACAATGTTCACTGTCTTTAGGGCACTATATAACCCCACCCCCAGGTACAATGTTCAGTGTCTTTAGGGCACTATATAACCCCACCCCCAGGTACAATGTCCATTGTCTTTAGGGCACTATATAACCCCACCCCCAGGTACAATGTCCATTGTCTTTAGGGCACTATATAACCCCACCCCCAGGTCAATGTTCAGTGTCTTTAGGGCACTATATAACCCCACCCCCAGGTACAATGTTCAGTAGTCTTTAGGACACTATATAACCCCACCCCCAGGTACAATGTTCAGTGTCTTTAGGACACTATATAACCCCACCCCCAGGTACAATGTTCAGTGTCTTTAGGGCATTATATAACCCCACCCCCAGGTACAATGTTCATTGTCTTTAGGACACTATATAACCCCACCCCCAGGTACAATGTTCAGTGTCTTTAGGGCACTATATAACCCCATCCCCAGGTACAATGTTCAGTGTCTTTAGGGCACTATATAACCCCACCCCCAGGTACAATGTTCAGTGTCTTTAGGGCACTATATAACCCCACCCCCAGGTACAATGTTCAGTGTCTTTAGGGCACTATATAACCCCACCCCCAGGTACAATGTTCATTGTCTTTAGGACGCTATATAACCCCACCCCCAGGTACAATGTTCATTGTCTTTAGGACACTATATAACCCCACCCCCAGGTACAATGTTCATTGCTTTTAGGGCACTATATAACCCCACCCCCAGGTACAATGTTCAGTGTCTTTAGGGCACTATATAACCCCACCCCCAGGTACAATGTTCATTGTCTTTAGGACACTATATAACCCCACCCCCAGGTACAATGTTTCAGTGTCTTTAGGACACTATTATAACCCCACCCCCAGGTACAATGTTCATTGTCTTTAGGACACTATATAACCCCAACCCCCAGGTACAATGTTCAGTGTCTTTAGGACACTATATAACCCCACCCCCAGGTACAATGTTCATTGTCTTTTAGGACACTATATAACCCCATCCCCAGGTACAATGTTCAGTGTCTTTAGGACACTATATAACCCCACCCCCAGGTACAATGTTCATTGTCTTTAGGACATTATATAACCCCACCCCCAGGTACAATGTTCATTGTCTTTAGGGCACTATATAACACCCCCCCAGGTACAATGTTCAGTGTCTTTAGGACACTATATAACCCCTCCCCCAGGTACAATGTTCATTGTCTTTAGGACACTATATAACCACACCCCCAGGTACAATGTTCATTGTCTTTAGGACACTATATAACCACACCCCAGGTACAATGTTCATTGTCTTTAGGGCACTATATAACACCCCCCCAGGTACAATGTTCAGTGTCTTTAGGGCACTATATACCCCACCCCCAGGTACAATGTTCAGTGTCTTTAGGGCACTATATAACCCCACCCCCAGGTACAATGTTCATTGTCTTTAGGACACTATATAACCCCACCCCCAGGTACAATGTTCATTGTCTTTAGGACACTATATAACCCCACCCCCAGGTACAATGTTCATTGTCTTTAGGACACTATATAACCCCACCCCCAGGTACAATGTTCATTGTCTTTAGGACACTATATAACCCCACCCCCAGGTACAATGTTCATTGTCTTTAGGACACTATATAACCCCACCCCCAGGTACAATGGTCATTGTCTTTAGGACACTATATAACCCCACCCCCAGGTACAATGTTCATTGTCTTTAGGACACTATATAACCCCACCCCCAGGTACAATGTTCATTGTCTTTAGGACACTATATATCCCCACCCCCAGGTACAATGTTCAGTGTCTTTAGGACACTATATAACCCCACCCCCAGGTACAATGTTCATTGTCTTTAGGACACTATATAACCCCACCCCCAGGTACAATGTTCAGTGTCTTTAGGGCCACTATATAACCCCACCCCCAGGTACAATGTTCATTGTCTTTAGGACACTATATAACCCCACCCCCAGGTACAATGTTCAGTGTCTTTAGGGCATTATATAACCCCACCCCCAGGTACAATGTTCAGTGTCTTTAGGACACTATTATAACCCCACCCCAGGTACAATGTTCAGTGTCTTGACACTATATAACCCCACCCCCAGGTACAATGTTCAGTGTCTTTAGAACACTATATAACCCCACCCCCGTACAATGTTCATTGTCTTTAGGACACTATATAACCCCATCCCCAGGTACAATGTTCATTGTCTTTAGGACACTATATAACCCCACCCCCAGGTACAATGTTCAGTGTCTTTAGGACACTATATAACCCCACCCCCAGGTACAATGTTCAGTGTCTTTGGGGCACTATATAACCCCACCCCCAGGTACAATGTTCAGTGTCTTTAGGACACTATATAACCCCACCCCCAGGTACAATGTTCATTGTCTTTAGGACACTATATAACCCCATCCCCAGGTACAATGTTCATTGTCTTTAGGACACTATATAACCCCACCCCCAGGTACAATGTTCATTGTCTTTAGGACACTATATAACCCCACCCCCAGGTACAATGTTCAGTGTCTTTAGGACATTATATAACCTCACCCCCAGGTACAATGTTCATTGTCTTTAGGGACACTATATAACCCCACCCCCAGGTACAATGTTCATTGTCTTTAGGACACTATATAACCCCATCCCCAGGTACAATGTTCATTGTCTTTAGGACACTATATAACCCCACCCCCAGGTACAATGTTCATTGTCTTTAGGACACTATATAACCCCACCCCCAGGTACAATGTTCAGTGTCTTTAGGACATTATATAACCTCACCCCCCCAGGTACAATGTTCATTGTCTTTAGGACACTATATAACCCCACCCCCAGGTACAATGTTCATTGTCTTTAGGACACTATATAACCCCACCCCCAGGTACAATGTTCATTGTCTTTAGGACACTATATAACCCCACCCCCAGGTACAATGTTCATTGTCTTTAGGACACTATATAACCCCACCCCCAGGTACAATGGTCATTGTCTTTAGGACACTATATAACCCCACCCCCAGGTACAATGTTCATTGTCTTTAGGACACTATATAACCCCACCCCCAGGTACAATGTTCATTGTCTTTAGGACACTATATATCCCCACCCCCAGGTACAATGTTCAGTGTCTTTAGGACACTATATAACCCCACCCCCAGGTACAATGTTCATTGTCTTTAGGACACTATATAACCCCACCCCCAGGTACAATGTTCAGTGTCTTTAGGGCACTATATAACCCCACCCCCAGGTACAATGTTCATTGTCTTTAGGACACTATATAACCCCACCCCCAGGTACAATGTTCAGTGTCTTTAGGGCATTATATAACCCCACCCCCAGGTACAATGTTCAGTGTCTTTAGGACACTATATAACCCCACCCCCAGGTACAATGTTCAGTGTCTTTAGAACACTATATAACCCCACCCCCAGGTACAATGTTCATTGTCTTTAGGACACTATATAACCCCATCCCCAGGTACAATGTTCATTGTCTTTAGGACACTATATAACCCCACCCCCAGGTACAATGTTCAGTGTCTTTAGGACACTATATAACCCCACCCCCAGGTACAATGTTC
Source organism: Rhinophrynus dorsalis (assembly GCA_037306005.1). NCBI lineage: Eukaryota > Metazoa > Chordata > Amphibia > Anura > Rhinophrynidae > Rhinophrynus > Rhinophrynus dorsalis. The sequence goes on along the minus strand of CM074723.1, from coordinate 478,153,959 downwards.
AGTGTCTTTAGGACACTATATAACCCCACCCCCAGGTACAATGTTCCTTGTCTTTAGGACACTATATAACCCCACCCCCAGGTACAATGTTCAGTGTCTTTAGGACACTATATAACCCCACCCCCAGGTACAATGTTCAGTGTCTTTAGGACACTATATAACCCCACCCCCAGGTACAATGTTCAGTGTCTTTAGGGCACTATATAACCCCACCCCCAGGTACAATGTTCAGTGTCTTTAGGGCACTATATAATCCCACCCCCAGGTACAATGTTCAGTGTCTTTAGGACACTATATAACCCCACCCCCAGGTACAATGTTCATTGTCTTTAGGACACTATATAACCCCACCCCCAGGTACAATGTTCAGTGTCTTTAGGACACTATATAACCCCATCCCCAGGTACAATGTTCAGTGTCTTTAGGGCACTATATAATCCCACCCCCAGGTACAATGTTCAGTGTCTTTAGGACACTATATAACCCCACCCCCAGGTACAATGTTCATTGTCTTTAGGACACTATATAACCCCACCCCCAGGTACAATGTTCAGTGTCTTTAGGACACTATATAACCCCACCCCCAGGTACAATGTTCAGTGTCTTTAGGACATTATATAACCTCACCCCCAGGTACAATGTTCAGTGTCTTTAGGGCACTATATAACCCCACCCCCAGGTACAATGTTCATTGTCTTTAGGACATTATATAACCCCACCCCCAGGTACAATGTTCATTGTCTTTAGGGCACTATATAACCCCACCCCCAGGTACAATGTTCATTGTCTTTAGGACATTATATAACCTCACCCCCAGGTACAATGTTCAGTGTCTTTAGGACACTATATAACCCCACCCCCAGGTACAATGTTCAGTGTCTTTAGGACATTATATAACCCAGCCCCCAGGTACAATGTTCAGTGTCTTTAGGACACTATATAACCCCATCCCCAGGTACAATGTTCATTGTCTTTAGGACACTATATAACCCCACCCCCAGGTACAATGTTCATTGTCTTTAGGACACTATATAACCCCACCCCCAGGTACAATGTTCAGTGTCTTTAGGACACTATATAACCCCACCCCCAGGTACAATGTTCATTGTCTTTAGGGCACTATATAACCCCACCCCAGGTACAATGTTCATTGTCTTTAGGGCACTATATAACCCCACCCCCAGGTACAATGTTCATTGTCTTTAGGACACTATATAACCCCACCCCCAGGTACAATGTTCAGTGTCTTTAGGACACTATATAACACACCCCCAGGTACAATGTTCAGTGTCTTTAGGACACTATATAACACACCCCCAGGTACAATGTTCAGTGTCTTTAGGGCACTATATAACCCCACCCCCAGGTACAATGTTCATTGTCTTTAGGGCACTATATAACCCCACCCCCAGGTACAATGTTCAGTGTCTTTAGGACACTATATAACCCCACCCCCAGGTACAATGTTCATTGTCTTTAGGGCACTATATAACCCCACCCCCAGGTACAATGTTCATTGTCTTTAGGGCACTATATAACCCCACCCCCAGGTACAATGTTCATTGTCTTTAGGACACTATATAACCCCACCCCCAGGTACAATGTTCATTGTCTTTAGGACACTATATAACCCCACCCCCAGGTACAATGTTCATTGTCTTTAGGGCACTATATAACCCCACCCCCAGGTACAATGTTCATTGTCTTTAGGGCACTATATAACCCCACCCCCAGGTACAATGTTCAGTGTCTTTAGGACACTATATAACCCCACCCCCAGGTACAATGTTCATTGTCTTTAGGGCACTATATAACCCCGCCCCCAGGTACAATGTTCAGTGTCTTTAGGGCACTATATAACCCCACCCCCAGGTACAATGTTCAGTGTCTTTAGGACACTATATAACCCCACCCCCAGGTACAATGTTCATTGTCTTTAGGGCACTATATAACCCCACCCCCAGGTACAATGTTCATTGTCTTTAGGACACTATATAACCCCACCCCCAGGTACAATGTTCAGTGTCTTTAGGGCACTATATAACCCCACCCCCAGGTACAATGTTCAGTGTCTTTAGGACACTATATAACCCCACCCCCAGGTACAATGTTCAGTGTCTTTAGGACACTATATAACCCCACCCCCAGGTACAATGTTCATTGTCTTTAGGACACTATATAACCCCACCCCCAGGTACAATGTTCAGTGTCTTTAGGGCACTATATAACCCCACCCCCAGGTACAATGTTCATTGTCTTTAGGACACTATATAACCCCACCCCCAGGTACAATGTTCAGTGTCTTTAGGACACTATATAACCCCACCCCCAGGTACAATGTTCAGTGTCTTTAGGGCACTATATAACCCCACCCCCAGGTACAATGTTCATTGTCTTTAGGGCACTATATAACCCCTCCCCCAGGTACAATGTTCAGTGTCTTTAGGACACTATATAACCCCGCACCCAGGTACAATGTTCACTGTCTTTAGGACACTATATAACCCCACCCCCAGGTACAATGTTCAGTGTCTTTAGGACACTATAAAACCCCACCCCCAGGTACAATGTTCAGTGTCTTTAGGACACTATATAACCCCACCCCCAGGTACAATGTTCAGTGTCTTTAGGACACTATATAACCCCACCCCCAGGTACAATGTTCAGTGTCTTTAGGGCACTATATAACCCCACCCCCAGGTACAATGTTCAGTGTCTTTAGGGCACTATATAACCCCACCCCCAGGTACAATGTTCAGTGTCTTTAGGACACTATATAACCCCACCCCCAGGTACAATGTTCAGTGTCTTTAGGACACTATATAACCCCACCCCCAGGTACAATGTTCAGTGTCTTTAGGACACTATATAACCCCACCCCCAGGTACAATGTTCATTGTCTTTAGGACACTATATAACCCCACCCCCAGGTACAATGTTCATTGTCTTTAGGACACTATATAACCCCACCCCCAGGTACAATGTTCAGTGTCTTTAGGACACTATATAACCCCACCCCCAGGTACAATGTTCATTGTCTTTAGGGCACTATATAACCCCACCCCCAGGTACAATGTTCAGTGTCTTTAGGGCACTATATAACCCCACCCCCAGGTACAATGTTCAGTGTCTTTAGGGCACTATATAACCCCACCCCCAGGTACAATGTTCAGTGTCTTTAGGACACTATATAACCCCACCCCCAGGTACAATGTTCAGTGTCTTTAGGACACTATATAACCCCACCCCCAGGTACAATGTTCAGTGTCTTTAGGACACTATATAACCCCACCCCCAGGTACAATGTTCATTGTCTTAGGACACTATATAACCCCACCCCCAGGTACAATGTTCATTGTCTTTAGGACACTATATAACCCCACCCCCAGGTACAATGTTCATTGTCTTTAGGACACTATATAACCCCACCCCCAGGTACAATGTTCACTGTCTTTAGGGCACTATATAACCCCACCCCCAGGTACAATGTTCATTGTCTTTAGGACACTATATAACCCCACCCCCAGGTACAATGTTCAGTGTCTTTAGGACACTATATAACCCCACCCCCAGGTACAATGTTCAGTGTCTTTAGGGCACTATATAACCCCACCCCCAGGTACAATGTTCACTGTCTTTAGGACACTATATAACACACCCCCAGGTACAATGTTCATTGTCTTTAGGACACTATATAACCCCACCCCCAGGTACAATGTTCAGTGTCTTTAGGACACTATATAACCCACCCCCAGGTACAATGTTCATTGTCTTTAGGACACTATATAACCCCACCCCCAGGTACAATGTTCACTGTCTTTAGGACACTATATAACCCCACCCCCAGGTACAATGTTCAGTGTCTTTAGGACACTATATAACCCCACCCCCAGGTACAATGTTCAGTTTCTTTAGGACACTATATAACCCCACCCCCAGGTACAATGTTCAGTGTCTTTAGGACATTATATAACCCCACCCCCAGGTGCAATGTTCATTGTCTTTAGGGCACTATATAACCCCACCCCCAGGTACAATGTTCAGTGTCTTTAGGACTCTATATAACACACCCCCGGTACAATGTTCAGTGTCTTTAGGACACTATATAACCCCACCCCCAGGTACAATGTTCAGTGTCTTTAGGACACTATATAACCCCACCCCCAGGTACAATGTTCAGTGTCTTTAGGGCACTATATAACCCCACCCCCAGGTACAATGTTCAGTGTCTTTAGGACATTATATAACCCCACCCCCAGGTGCAATGTTCATTGTCTTTAGGGCACTATATAACCCCTCCCCCAGGTACAATGTTCAGTGTCTTTAGGACACTATATAACCCCACCCCCAGGTATAATGTTCAGTGTCTTTAGGGCACTATATAACCCCACCCCAGGTACAATGTTCATTGTCTTTAGGACACTATATAACCCCACCCCCAGGTACAATGTTCAGTGTCTTTAGGACACTATATAACCCCATCCCCAGGTACAATGTTCATTGTCTTTAGGACACTATATAACCCCACCCCCAGGTACAATGTTCATTGTCTTTAGGGCACTATATAACCCCACCCCCAGGTACAATGTTCATTGTCTTTAGGACACTATATAACCCCATCCCCAGGTACAATGTTCATTGTCTTTAGGACACTATATAACCCCACCCCCAGGTACAATGTTCAGTGTCTTTAGGGCACTATATAACCCCACCCCCAGGTACAATGTTCATTGTCTTTAGGACACTATATAACCCCACCCCCAGGTACAATGTTCAGTGTCTTTAGGACACTATATAACCCCACCCCCAGGTACAATGTTCAGTGTCTTTAGGGCACTATATAACCCCACCCCCAGGTACAATGTTCATTGTCTTTAGGACACTATATAACCCCACCCCCAGGTACAATGTTCATTGTCTTTAGGACACTATATAACCCCACCCCCAGGTACAATGTTCATTGTCTTTAGGACACTATATAACCCCATCCCCAGGTACAATGTTCATTGTCTTTAGGACACTATATAACCCCGCCCCCAGGTACAATGTTCAGTGTCTTTAGGGCACTATATAACCCCACCCCCAGGTACAATGTTCAGTGTCTTTAGGACACTATATAACCCCACCCCCAGGTACAATGTTCAGTGTCTTTAGGACACTATATAACCCCATCCCCAGGTACAATGTTTAGTGTCTTTAGGACACTATATAACCCCATCCCCAGGTACAATGTTCATTGTCTTTAGGACACTATATAACCCCGCCCCCAGGTACAATGTTCAGTGTCTTTAGGACACTATATAACCCCATCCCCAGGTACAATGTTCAGTGTCTTTAGGACACTATATAACCCCACCCCCAGGTACAATGTTCAGTGTCTTTAGGACACTATATAACCCCACCCCCAGGTACAATGTTCAGTGTCTTTAGGACACTATATAACCCCACCCCCAGGTACAATGTTCAGTGTCTTTAGGGCACTATATAACCCCACCCCCAGGTACAATGTTCATTGTCTTTAGGACACTATATAACCCCACCCCCAGGTACAATGTTCAGTGTCTTTAGGGCACTATATAACCCCACCCCCAGGTACAATGTTCAGTGTCTTTAGGACACTATATAACCCCACCCCAGGTACAATGTTCAGTGTCTTTAGGACACTATATAACCCCACCCCCAGGTACAATGTTCAGTGTCTTTAGGGCACTATATAACCCCACCCCCAGGTACAATGTTCATTGTCTTTAGGACACTATATAACCCCATCCCCAGGTACAATGTTCATTGTCTTTAGGACACTATATAACCCCGCCCCCAGGTACAATGTTCAGTGTCTTTAGGGCACTATATAACCCCACCCCCAGGTACAATGTTCAGTGTCTTTAGGACACTATATAACCCCATCCCCAGGTACAATGTTCATTGTCTTTAGGACACTATATAACCCCGCCCCCAGGTACAATGTTCAGTGTCTTTAGGACACTATATAACCCCACCCCCAGGTACAATGTTCAGTGTCTTTAGGACACTATATAACCCCACCCCCAGGTACAATGTTCAGTGTCTTTAGGACACTATATAACCCCACCCCCAGGTACAATGTTCAGTGTCTTTAGGACACTATATAACCCCACCCCCAGGTACAATGTTCAGTGTCTTTAGGACACTATATAACCCCACCCCCAGGTACAATGTTCATTGTCTTTAGGACACTATATAACCCCACCCCCAGGTACAATGTTCAGTGTCTTTAGGACACTATATAACCCCACCCCCAGGTACAATGTTCAGTGTCTTTAGGACACTATATAACCCCGCTCCCAGGTACAATGTTCAGTGTCTTTAGGGCACTATATAACCCCACCCCCAGGTACAATGTTCAGTGTCTTTAGGGCACTATATAACCCCACCCCCAGGTACAATGTTCAGTGTCTTTAGGACACTATATAACCCCACCCCCAGGTACAATGTTCAGTGTCTTTAGGGCACTATATAACCCCACCCCCAGGTACAATGTTCATTGTCTTTAGGACACTATATAACCCCATCCCCAGGTACAATGTTCATTGTCTTTAGGACACTATATAACCCCGCCACCAGGTACAATGTTCAGTGTCTTTAGGGCACTATATAACCCCGCCCCCAGGTACAATGGTCATTGTCTTTAGGACACTATATAACCCCACCCCCAGGTACAATGTTCAGTGTCTTTAGGACACTATATAACCCCACCCCCAGGTACAATGTTCAGTGTCTTTAGGACACTATATAACCCCACCCCCAGGTACAATGTTCAGTGTCTTTAGGGCACTATATAACCCCACCCCCAGGTACAATGTTCAGTGTCTTTAGGACACTATATAACCCTGCCCCCAGGTACAATGTTCAGTGTCTTTAGGACACTATATAACCCCATCCCCAGGTACAATGTTCAGTGTCTTTAGTACACTATATAACCCCACCCCCAGGTACAATGTTCAGTGTCTTTAGGACACTATATAACCCCACCCCCAGGTACAATGTTCAGTGTCTTTAGGACACTATATAACCCCACCCCCAGGTACAATGTTCAGTGTCTTTAGGACACTATATAACCCCACCCCCAGGTACAATGTTCAGTGTCTTTAGGACACTTATATAACCCCGCTCCCAGGTACAATGTTCAGTGTCTTTAGGGCACTATATAACCCCACCCCCAGGTACAATGTTCAGTGTCTTTAGGACACTATATAACCCCCCACCAGGTACAATGTTCAGTGTCTTTAGGACACTATATAACCCCACCCCCAGGTACAATGTTCAGTATCTTTAGGACTCTATATAACCCCACCCCCAGGTACAATGTTCACTGTCTTTAGGGCACTATATAACCCCACCCCCAGGTACAATGTTCAGTGTCTTTAGGACACTATATAACCCCACCCCCAGGTACAATGTTCATTGTCTTTAGGACACTATATAACCCCACCCCCAGGTACAATGTCCATTGTCTTTAGGACACTATATAACCCCGCTCCCAGGTACAATGTTCAGTGTCTTTAGGGCACTATATAACCCCACCCCCAGGTACAATGTCCATTGTCTTTAGGACACTATATAACCCCGCTCCCAGGTACAATGTTCAGTGTCTTTAGGGCACTATATAACCCCACCCCCAGGTACAATGTTCAGTGTCTTTATGGCACTATATAACCCCACCCCCAGGTACAATGTTCATTGTCTTTAGGACACTATATAACCCCATCCCCAGGTACAATGTTCATTGTCTTTAGGACACAATATAACCCCACCCCCAGGTACAATGTTCATTGTCTTTAGGGCACTATATAACCCCCCCCCCCAGGTACAATGTTCATTGTCTTCAGGACACTATATAACCCCACCCCCAGGTACAATGTTCATTGTCTTTAGGACACTATATAACCCCACCCCCAGGTACAATGTTCATTGTCTTTAGGACACTATATAACCCCACCCCAGGTACAATGTTCATTGTCTTTAGGGCACTATATAACCCCTCCCCCAGGTACAATGTCCATTGTCTTTAGGACACTATATAACCCCGCTCCCAGGTACAATGTTCAGTGTCTTTAGGGCACTATATAACCCCACCCCCAGGTACAATGTCCATTGTCTTTAGGACACTATATAACCCCGCTCCCAGGTACAATGTTCAGTGTCTTTAGGGCACTATATAACCCCACCCCCAGGTACAATGTTCAGTGTCTTTATGGCACTATATAACCCCACCCCCAGGTACAATGTTCATTGTCTTTAGGACACTATATAACCCCATCCCCAGGTACAATGTTCATTGTCTTTAGGACACAATATAACCCCACCCCCAGGTACAATGTTCATTGTCTTTAGGGCACTATATAACCCCCCCCCCAGGTACAATGTTCATTGTCTTCAGGACACTATATAACCCCACCCCCAGGTACAATGTTCATTGTCTTTAGGACACTATATAACCCCACCCCCAGGTACAATGTTCATTGTCTTTAGGACACTATATAACCCCACCCCAGGTACAATGTTCATTGTCTTTAGGGCACTATATAACCCTCCCCCAGGTACAATGTTCATTGTCTTTAGGGCACTATATAACCCCACCCCCAGGTGCAATGTTCAGTGTCTTTAGGGCACTATATAACCCCACCCCCAGGTACAATGTTCATTGTCTTCAGGACACTATATAACCCCACCCCCAGGTACAATGTTCATTGTCTTTAGGACACTATATAACCCCACCCCCAGGTACAATGTTCATTGTCTTTAGGACACTATATAACCCCACCCCAGGTACAATGTTCAGTGTCTTTAGGACACTATATAACCCCATCCCCAGGTACAATGTTCATTGTCTTTAGGACACTATATAACCCCACCCCCAGGTACAATGGTCATTGTCTTTAGGACACTATATAACCCCACCCCCAGGTACAATGGTCATTGTCTTTATGGCACTATATAACCCCTCCCCCAGGTACAATGTTCATTGTCTTTAGGACACTATATAACCCCACCCCCAGGTACAATGTTCAGTGTCTTTAGGACACTATATAACCCCACCCCAGGTACAATGTTCAGTGTCTTTAGGACACTATATAACCCCACCCCCAGGTACAATGTTCAGTGTCTTTAGGGCACTATATAACCCCACCCCCAGGTACAATGTTCAGTGACTTTAGGACACTATATAACCCCACCCCCAGGTACAATGTTCAGTGTCTTTAGGGCACTATATAACCCCACCCCCAGGTACAATGTTCATTGTCTTTAGGGCACTATATAACCCCATCCCCAGGTACAATGTTCACTGTCTTTAGGACACTATATAACACATCCCCAGGTACAATGTTCATTGTCTTTAGGACATTATATAACCCCACCCCCCCAGGTACAATATTCAATGTCTTTAGGACACTATATAACCCCACCCCCAGGTACAATGTTCATTGTCTTTAGGACACTATATAACCCCACCCCCAGGTACAATGTTCATTGTCTTTAGGGCACTATATAACCCCACCCCAGGTACAATGTTCAGTGTCTTTAGGACTCTATATAACACACCCCCAGGTACAATGTTCAGTGTCTTTAGGACACTATATAACCCCACCCCCAGGTACAATGTTCAGTGTCTTTAGGACATTATATAACCCCACCCCCAGGTGCAATGTTCATTGTCTTTAGGGCACTATATAACCCCACCCCCAGGTACAATGTTCAGTGTCTTTAGGACACTATATAACCCCACCCCCAGGTACAATGTTCAGTGTCTTTAGGGCACTATATAACCCCACCCCCAGGTACAATGTTCATTGTCTTTAGGACACTATATAACCCCACCCCCAGGTACAATGTTCAGTGTCTTTAGGACACTATATAACCCCACCCCCAGGTACAATGTTACTTGTCTTTAGGACTCTATATAACCCCACCCCCAGGTACAATGTTCATTGTCTTTAGGACACTATATAACCCCACCCCCAGGTACAATGTTCATTGTCTTTAGGACACTATATAACCCCACCCCCAGGTACAATGTTCATTGTCTTTAGGACACTATATAACCCCACCCCCAGGTACAATGTTCATTGTCTTTAGGGCACTATATAACCCCACCCCCAGGTACAATGTTCATTGTCTTTAGGACACTATATAACCCCCCACCCCCAGGTACAATGTTCAGTGTCTTTAGGGCACTATATAACCCCACCCCCAGGTACAATGTTCAGTGTCTTTAGGGCACTATATAACCCCTCCCCCAAGTACAATGTTCAGTGTCTTTAGGGCACTATATAACCCCACCCCCAGGTACAATGTTCATTGTCTTTAGGACACTATATAACCCCACCCCCAGGTACAATGTTCAGTGTCTTTAGGACACTATATAACCCCACCCCCAGGTACAATGTTCATTGTCTTTAGGACACTATATAACCCCGCCCCCAGGTACAATGTTCAGTGTCTTTAGGGCACTATATAACCCCACCCCCAGGTGCAATGTTCATTGTCTTTAGGACACTATATAACCCCACCCCCAGGTACAATGTTCAGTGTCTTTAGGACACTATATAACCCCACCCCCAGGTACAATGTTCAGTGTCTTTAGGACACTATATAACCCCATCCCCAGGTACAATGTTCATTGTCTTTAGGACACTATATAACCCTGCCCCCAGGTACAATGTTCAGTGTCTTTAGGACACTATATAACCCCGCTCCCAGGTACAATGTTCAGTGTCTTTAGGGCACTATATAACCCCACACCCAGGCACAATGTCCATTGTCTTTAGGACACTATATAACCCCGCTCCCAGGTACAATGTTCAGTGTCTTTAGGACTCTATATAACCCCACCCCCAGGTACAATGTTCAGTGTCTTTAGGACTCTATATAACCCCACCCCCAGGTACAATGTTCAGTGTCTTTAGGACACTATATAACCCCACCCCCAGGTACAATGTTCATTGTCTTTAGGACACTATATAACCCCACCCCCAGGTACAATGTCCATTGTCTTTAGGACACTATATAACCCCGCTCCCAGGTACAATGTTCAGTGTCTTTAGGGCACTATATAACCCCAGCTCCCAGGTACAATGTTCAGTGTCTTTATGGCACTATATAACCCCACCCCCAGGTACAATGTTCATTGTCTTTAGGACACAATATAACCCCACCCCCAGGTACAATGTTCATTGTCTTTAGGGCACTATATAACCCCGCCCCCAGGTACAATGTTCATTGTCTTTAGGACACTATATAACCCCACACCCAGGCACAATGTCCATTGTCTTTAGGACACTATATAACCCCGCTCCCAGGTACAATGTTCAGTGTCTTTAGGGCACTATATAACCCCACCCCCAGGTACAATGTTCAGTGTCTTTATGGCACTATATAACCCCACCCCCAGGTACAATGTTCATTGTCTTTAGGACACAATATAACCCCACCCCCAGGTACAATGTTCATTGTCTTTAGGGCACTATATAACCCCGCCCCCAGGTACAATGTTCAGTGTCTTTAGGACACTATATAACCCCATCCCCAGGTACAATGTTCAGTGTCTTTAGGACACTATATAACCCCCCCCCCAGGTACAATGTTCATTGTCTTTAGGACACTATATAACCCCACCCCCCAGGTACAATGTTCATTGTCTTTAGGACACTATATAACCCCACCCCCAGGTACAATGTTCAGTGTCTTTAGGACACTATATAACCCCACCCCCAGGTACAATGTTCATTGTCTTTAGGACACTATATAACCCCACCCCCAGGTACAATGTTCAGTGTCTTTAGGACACTATATAACACACCCCCAGGTACAATGTTCAGTGTCTTTAGGACACTATATAACCCCATCCCCAGGTACAATGTTCAGTGTCTTTAGGACTCTATATAACCCCACCCCCAGGTACAATGTTCAGTGTCTTTAGGGCACTATATAACCCCACCCCCAGGTACAATGTTCAGTGTCTTTAGGACACTATATAACCCCACCCCCAGGTACAATGTTCAGTGTCTTTAGGACACTATATAACCCCACCCCCAGGTACAATGTTCAGTGTCTTTAGGACACTATATAACCCCACCCCCAGGTACAATGTTCAGTGTCTTTAGGACACTATATAACCCCACCCCCAGGTACAATGTTCAGTGTCTTTAGGACACTATATAACCCCGCTCCCAGGTACAATGT
>CM074723.1:477941328-478141537 GCA_037306005.1 Rhinophrynus dorsalis | reverse complement strand
CAATGTTCATTGTCTTTAGGACACTATATAACACACCCCCAGGTACAATGTTCAGTGTCTTTAGGGCACTATATAACCCCACCCCCAGGTACAATGTTCACTGTCTTTAGGACACTATATAACCCCACCCCCAGGTACAATGTTCATTGTCTTTAGGACACTATATAACCCCACCCCCAGGTACAATGTTCATTGTCTTTAGGACATTATATAACCTCACCCCCAGGTACAATGTTCAGTGTCTTTAGGACACTATATAACCCCATCCCCAGGTACAATGTTCAGTGTCTTTAGGACACTATATAACCCCACCCCCAGGTACAATGTTCATTGTCTTTAGGACACTATATAACCCCACCCCCAGGTACAATGTTCAGTATCTTTAGGACACTATATAACCCCACCCCCAGGTACAATGTTCATTGTCTTTAGGACACTATATAACCCCACCCCCAGGTACAATGTTCAGTGTCTTTAGGACACTATATAACCCCACCCCCAGGTACAATGTTCATTGTCTTTAGGACACTATATAACCCCACCCCCAGGTACAATGTTCATTGTCTTTAGGGCACTATATAACCCCACCCCCAGGTACAATGTTCATTGTCTTTAGGACACTATATAACCCCACCCCCAGGTACAATGTTCAGTGTCTTTAGGACACTATATAACCCCACCCCCAGGTACAATGTTCAGTGTCTTTAGGACACTATATAACCCCATCCCCAGGTACAATGTTCAGTGTCTTTAGGGCACTATATAACCCCACCCCCAGGTACAATGTTCACTGTCTTTAGGACACTATATAACCCCATCCCCAGGTACAATGTTCAGTGTCTTTAGGACACTATATAACCCCACCCCCAGGTACAATGTTCATTGTCTTTAGGACACTATATAACCCCACCCCCAGGTACAATGTTCAGTATCTTTAGGACACTATATAACCCCACCCCCAGGTACAATGTTCATTGTCTTTAGGACACTATATAACCCCACCCCCAGGTACAATGTTCAGTGTCTTTAGGACACTATATAACCCCACCCCCAGGTACAATGTTCAGTGTCTTTAGGACACTATATAACCCCACCCCCAGGTACAATGTTCATTGTCTTTAGGACACTATATAACCCCACCCCCAGGTACAATGTTCAGTGTCTTTAGGACACTATATAACCTCACCCCCAGGTACAATGTTCAGTGTCTTTAGGACACTATATAACCCCACCCCCAGGTACAATGTTCAGTATCTTTAGGACACTATATAACCCCACCCCCAGGTACAATGTTCATTGTCTTTAGGACACTATATAACCCCACCCCCAGGTACAATGTTCAGTGTCTTTAGGACACTATATAACCCCACCCCCAGGTACAATGTTCAGTGTCTTTAGGACACTATATAACCCCACCCCCAGGTACAATGTTCATTGTCTTTAGGACACTATATAACCCCACCCCCAGGTACAATGTTCAGTGTCTTTAGGACACTATATAACCCCACCCCCAGGTACAATGTTCAGTGTCTTTAGGACACTATATAACCCCACCCCCAGGTACAATGTTCAGTGTCTTTAGGACACTATATAACCCCACCCCCAGGTTCAATGTTCATTGTCTTTAGGACACTATATAACCCCACCCCCAGGTACAATGTTCATTGTCTTTAGGACACTATATAACCCCACCACCAGGTACAATGTTCAGTGTCTTTAGGACATTATATAACCCCACCCCCAGGTACAATGTTCACTGTCTTTAGGACACTATATAACCCCACCCCCAGGTACAATGTTCAGTGTCTTTAGGGCACTATATAACCCCACCCCCCAGGTACAATGTTCATTGTCTTTAGGACACTATATAACCCCACCCCCAGGTACAATGTTCAGTGTCTTTAGGACACTATATAACCCCACCCCCAGGTACAATGTTCAGTGTCTTTAGGACACTATATAACCCCACCCCCAGGTACAATGTTCAGTGCCTTTAGGACACTATATAACCCCACCCCCAGGTACAATGTTCATTGTCTTTAGGACACTATATAACCCCACCCCCAGGTACAATGTTCACTGTCTTTAGGACACTATATAACCCCACCCCCAGGTACAATGTTCAGTGTCTTTAGGACACTATATAACCCCACCCCCAGGTACAATGTTCACTGTCTTTAGGACACTATATAACACATCCCCAGGTACAATGTTCATTGTCTTTAGGTCACTATATAACCCCACCCCCAGGTACAATGTTCAGTGTCTTTAGGACACTATATAACCCCACCCCCAGGTACAATGTTCAGTGTCTTTAGGACACTATATAACCCCACCCCCAGCTACAATGTTCAGTGTCTTTAGGACACTATATAACCCCACCCCCAGGTACAATGTTCAGTGTCTTTAGGACACTATATAACCCCACCCCCAGGTACAATGTTCATTGTCTTTAGGACACTATATAACCCCACCCCCAGGTACAATGTTCATTGTCTTTAGGACACTATATAACCCCACCCCCAGGTACAATGTTCATTGTCTTTAGGACACTATATAACCCCACCCCCAGGTACAATGTTCATTGTCTTTAGGACACTATATAACCCCACCCCCAGGTACAATGTTCATTGTCTTTAGGACACTATATAACCCCACCCCCAGGTACAATGGTCAGTGTCTTTAGGACACTATATAACCCCACCCCCAGGTACAATGTTCATTGTCTTTAGGACATTATATAACCCCACCCCCAAGTACAATGTTCATTGTCTTTAGGACACTATATAACCCCACCCCCAGGTACAATGTTCAGTGTCTTTAGGGCACTATATAACCCCACCCCCAGGTACAATGTTCATTGTCTTTAGGACACTATATAACCCCACCCCCAGGTACAATGTTCAGTGTCTTTAGGACACTATATAACCCCACCCCCAGGTACAATGTTCATTGTCTTTAGGACACTATATAACCCCACCCCCAGGTACAATGTTCAGTGTCTTTAGGACACTATATAACCCCACCCCCAGGTACAATGTTCATTGTCTTTAGGACACTATATAACCCCACCCCCAGGTACAATGTTCATTGTCTTTAGGACACTATATAACCCCACCCCCAGGTACAATGTTCAGTGTCTTTAGGGCACTATATAACCCCACCCCCAGGTACAATGTTCATTGTCTTTAGGACACTATATAACCCCGCTCCCAGGTACAATGTTCAGTGTCTTTAGGACACTATATAACCCCACCCCCAGGTACAATGTTCAGTGTCTTTAGGACACTATATAACCCCACCCCCAGGTACAATGTTCAGTGTCTTTAGGACACTATATAACCCCACCCCCAGGTACAATGTTCATTGTCTTTAGGACACTATATAACCCCACCCCCAGGTACAATGTTCACTGTCTTTAGGACACTATATAACCCCACCCCCAGGTACAATGTTCATTGTCATTAGGACACTATATAACCCCACCCCCAGGTACAATGTTCAGTGTCTTTAGGGCACTATATAACCCCACCCCCAGGTACAATGTTCATTGTCTTTAGGACACTATATAACCCCACCCCCAGGTACAATGTTCACTGTCTTTAGGACACTATATAACCCCACCCCCAGGTACAATGTTCATTGTCTTTAGGACACTATATAACACACCCCCAGGCACAATGTTCAGTGTCTTTAGGACACTATATAACCCCACCCCCAGGTACAATGTTCACTGTCTTTAGGACACTATATAACCCCACCCCCAGGTACAATGTTCATTGTCTTTAGGACACTATATAACCCCACCCCCAGGTACAATGTTCACTGTCTTTAGGACACTATATAACCCCACCCCCAGGTACAATGTTCATTGTCTTTAGGACACTATATAACCCCATCCCCAGGTACAATGTTCATTGTCTTTAGGACACTATATAACCCCACCCCCAGGTACAATGTTCAGTGTCTTTAGGACACTATATAACCCCATCCCCAGGTACAATGTTCAGTGTCTTTAGGACACTATATAACCCCACCCCCAGGTACAATGTTCAGTGTCTTTAGGACACTATATAACCCCATCCCCAGGTACAATGTTCAGTGTCTTTAGGACACTATATAACCCCACCCCCAGGTGCAATGTTCATTGTCTTTAGGACACTATATAACCCCTCCCCCAGGTACAATGTTCAGTGTCTTTAGGGCACTATATAACCCCACCCCCAGGTACAATGTTCAGTGTCTTTAGGGCACTATATAACCCCACCCCCAGGTACAATGTTCAGTGTCTTTAGGACACTATATAACCCCACCCCCAGGTACAATGTTCAGTGTCTTTAGGACACTATATAACCCCACCCCCAGGTACAATGTTCAGTGTCTTTAGGGCACTATATAACCCCACCCCCAGGTACAATGTTCATTGTCTTTAGGACACTATATAACCCCACCCCCAGGTACAATATTCATTGTCTTTAGGACACTATATAACCCCACCCCCAGGTACAATGTTCAGTGTCTTTAGGACACTATATAACCCCATCCCCAGGTACAATGTTCAGTGTCTTTAGGACACTATATAACCCCACCCCCAGGTACAATGTTCAGTGTCTTTAGGACACTATATAACCCCATCCCCAGGTACAATGTTCAGTGTCTTTAGGACACTATATAACCCCACCCCCAGGTGCAATGTTCATTGTCTTTAGGACACTATATAACCCCTCCCCCAGGTACAATGTTCAGTGTCTTTAGGGCACTATATAACCCCACCCCCAGGTACAATGTTCAGTGTCTTTAGGGCACTATATAACCCCACCCCCAGGTACAATGTTCAGTGTCTTTAGGACACTATATAACCCCACCCCCAGGTACAATGTTCAGTGTCTTTAGGGCACTATATAACCCCACCCCCAGGTACAATGTTCATTGTCTTTAGGACACTATATAACCCCACCCCCAGGTACAATATTCATTGTCTTTAGGACACTATATAACCCCACCCCCAGGTACAATGTTCAGTGTCTTTAGGACACTATATAACCCCACCCCCAGGTGCAATATTCAGTGTCTTTAGGACACTATATAACCCCACCCCCAGGTACAATGTTCAGTGTCTTTAGGACACTATATAACCCCACCCCCAGGTACAATGTTCATTGTCTTTAGGACACTATATAACCCCACCCCCAGGTACAATGTTCATTGTCTTTAGGACACTATATAACCCCACCCCCAGGTACAATGTTCAGTGTCTTTAGGACACTATATAACCCCACCCCCAGGTACAATGTTCAGTGTCTTTAGGGCACTATATAACCCCACCCCCAGGTACAATGTTCAGTGTCTTTAGGACACTATATAACCCCACCCCCAGGTACAATGTTCAGTGTCTTTAGGACACTATATAACCCCACCCCCAGGTGCAATATTCAGTGTCTTTAGGACACTATATAACCCCACCCCCAGGTACAATGTTCAGTGTCTTTAGGACACTATATAACCCCACCCCCAGGTACAATGTTCATTGTCTTTAGGACACTATATAACCCCACCCCCAGGTACAATGTTCAGTGTCTTTAGGACACTATATAACCCCACCCCCAGGTACAATGTTCAGTGTCTTTAGGACACTATATAACCCCACCCCCAGGTACAATGTTCATTGTCTTTAGGACACTATATAACCTCACCCCCAGGTACAATGTTCAGTGTCTTTAGGACACTATATAACACACCCCCAGGTGCAATGTTCATTGTCTTTAGGACACTATATAACCCCACCCCCAGGTACAATGTTCATTGTCTTTAGGACACTATATAACCCCATCCCCAGGTGTAATGTTCATTGTCTTTAGGACACTATATAACCCCACCCCCAGGTACAATGTTCATTGTCTTTAGGACACTATATAACCCCACCCCCAGGTACAATGTTCAGTGTCTTTAGGACACTATATAACCCCACCCCCAGGTACAATGTTCAGTGTCTTTAGGACACTATATAACCCCACCCCCAGGTACAATGTTCAGTGTCTTTAGGACACTATATAACCCCACCCCCAGGTACAATGTTCATTGTCTTTAGGACACTATATAACCCCACCCCCAGGTACAATGTTCAGTGTCTTTAGGACACTATATAACCCCACCCCCAGGTACAATGTTCATTGTCTTTAGGACACTATATAACCCCACCCCCAGGTACAATGTTCACTGTCTTTAGGACATTATATAACCCCACCCCCAGGTACAATGTTCAGTGTCTATAGGACACTATATAACCCCACCCCCAGGTACAATGTTCAGTGTCTTTAGGACACTATATAACCCCACCCCCAGGTACAATGTTCATTGTCTTTAGGACATTATATAACCCCACCCCCAGGTACAATGTTCAGTGTCTTTAGGACACTATATAACCCCACCCCCAGGTACAATGTTCAGTGTCTTTAGGACACTATATAACCCCACCCCCAGGTACAATGTTCATTGTCTTTAGGACACTATATAACCCCACCCCCAGGTACAATGTTCAGTGTCTTTAGGACACTATATAACCCCACCCCCAGGTACAATGTTCATTGTCTTTAGGACACTATATAACCCCACCCCCAGGTACAATGTTCAGTGTCTTTAGGACACTATATAACCCCACCCCCAGGTACAATGTTCACTGTCTTTAGGACACTATATAACCCCACCCCCAGGTACAATGTTCAGTGTCTTTAGGACACTATATAACCCCACCCCCAGGTACAATGTTCAGTGTCTTTAGGACACTATATAACCCCACCCCCAGGTACAATGTTCATTGTCTTTAGGACACTATATAACCCCACCCCCAGGTACAATGTTCAGTGTCTTTAGGACACTATATAACCCCACCCCCAGGTACAATGTTCAGTGTCTTTAGGACACTATATAACCCCACCCCCAGGTGCAATGTTCAGTGTCTTTAGGACACTATATAACCCCACCCCCAGGTACAATGTTCAGTGTCTTTAGGACACTATATAACCCCATCCCCAGGTGTAATGTTCATTGTCTTTAGGGCACTATATAACCCCTCCCCCAGGTACAATGTTCACTGTCTTTAGGACATTATATAACCCCACCCCCAGGTACAATGTTCAGTGTCTTTAGGGCACTATATAACCCCACCCCCAGGTACAATGTTCAGTGTCTTTAGGACACTATATAACCCCACCCCCAGGTACAATGTTCATTGTCTTTAGGACACTATATAACCCCACCCCCAGGTACAATGTTCATTGTCTTTAGGACACTATATAACCCCACCCCCAGGTACAATGTTCAGTGTCTTTAGGACACTATATAACCCCACCCCCAGGTACAATGTTCATTGTCTTTAGGGCACTATATAACCCCACCCCCAGGTACAATGTTCAGTGTCTTTAGGACACTATATAACCCCACCCCCAGGTACAATGTTCATTGTCTTTAGGACACTATATAACCCCACCCCCAGGTACAATGTTCATTGTCTTTAGGGCACTATATAACCCCACCCCCAGGTACAATGTTCATTGTCTTTAGGACACTATATAACCCCACCCCCAGGTACAATGTTCAGTGTCTTTAGGACACTATATAACCCCACCCCCAGGTACAATGTTCAGTGTCTTTAGGACACTATATAACCCCACCCCCAGGTACAATGTTCATTGTCTTTAGGACACTATATAACCCCACCCCCAGGTACAATGTTCATTGTCTTTAGGACACTATATAACCCCACCCCCAGGTACAATGTTCAGTGTCTTTAGGACACTATATAACCCCACCCCCAGGTACAATGTTCATTGTCTTTAGGGCACTATATAACCCCACCCCCAGGTACAATGTTCATTGTCTTTAGGGCACTATATAACCCCACCCCCAGGTACAATGTTCAGTGTCTTTAGGACACTATATAACCCCACCCCCAGGTACAATGTTCATTGTCTTTAGGACACTATATAACCCCTCCCCCAGGTACAATGTTCAGTGTCTTTAGGACACTATATAACCCCGCTCCCAGGTACAATGTTCATTGTCTTTAGGGCACTATATAACCCCACCCCCAGGTACAATGTTCAGTGTCTTTAGGACACTATATAACCCCACCCCCAGGTACAATGTTCAGTGTCTTTAGGACACTATATAACCCCACCCCCAGGTACAATGTTCAGTGTCTTTAGGGCATTATATAACACACCCCCAGGTGCAATGTTCATTGTCTTTAGGACACTATATAACCCCACCCCCAGGTACAATGTTCATTGTCTTTAGGACACTATATAACCCCACCCCCAGGTACAATGTTCACTGTCTTTAGGACACTATATAACCCCACCCCCAGGTACAATGTTCATTGTCTTTAGGACTCTATATAACCCCACCCCCAGGTACAATGTTCATTGTCTTTAGGACTCTATATAACCCCACCCCCAGGTACAATGTTCAGTGTCTTTAGGGCACTATATAACCCCACCCCCAGGTACAATGTTCAGTGTCTTTAGGACACTATATAACCCCGCTCCCAGGTACAATGTTCAGTGTCTTTAGGACACTATATAACCCCGCCCCCAGGTACAATGTTCACTGTCTTTAGGACACTATATAACCCCACCCCCAGGTACAATGTTCAGTGTCTTTAGGACACTATATAACCCCACCCCCAGGTACAATGTTCAGTGTCTTTAGGACACTATATAACCCCACCCCCAGGTACAATGTTCAGTGTCTTTAGGACACTATATAACCCCACCCCCAGGTACAATATTCATTGTCTTTAGGACACTATATAACCCCACCCCCAGGTACAATGTTCAGTGTCTTTAGGACACTATATAACCCCACCCCCAGGTACAATGTTCAGTGTCTTTAGGGCACTATATAACCCCACCCCCAGGTACAATGTTCACTGTCTTTAGGACACTATATAACCCCACCCCCAGGTACAATGTTCAGTGTCTTTAGGACACTATATAACCCCACCCCCAGGTACAATGTTCAGTGTCTTTAGGACACTATATAACCCCGCTCCCAGGTACAATGTTCAGTGTCTTTAGGACACTATATAACCCCACCCCCAGGTACAATGTTCATTGTCTTTAGGACACTATATAACCCCACCCCCAGGTACAATGTTCACTGTCTTTAGGACACTATATAACCCCACCCCCAGGTACAATGTTCAGTGTCTTTAGGACACTATATAACCCCACCCCCAGGTACAATGTTCAGTGTCTTTAGGGCACTATATAACCCCACCCCCAGGTACAATGTTCAGTGTCTTTAGGACACTATATAACCCCACCCCCAGGTACAATGTTCATTGTCTTTAGGACACTATATAACCCCACCCCCAGGTACAATGTTCAGTGTCTTTAGAACACTATATAACACCACCCCCAGGTACAATGTTCAGTGTCTTTAGGACACTATATAACCCCACCCCCAGGTACAATGTTCATTGTCTTTAGGACACTATATAATCCCACCCCCAGGTACAATGTCCATTGTCTTTAGGACACTATATAACCCCATCCCCAGGTACAATGTTCATTGTCTTTAGGACACTATATAACCCCACCCCCAGGTACAATGTTCATTGTCTTTAGGACACTATATAACCCCACCCCCAGGTACAATGTTCATTGTCTTTAGGACACTATATAACACCACCCCCAGGTACAATGTTCATTGTCTTTAGGGCACTATATAACCCCACCCCCAGGTACAATGTTCATTGTCTTTAGGACACTATATAACCCCGCTCCCAGGTACAATGTTCAGTGTCTTTAGGACACTATATAACCCCACCCCCAGGTACAATGTTCATTGTCTTTAGGACATTATATAACCCCACCCCCAGGTACAATGTTCATTGTCTTTAGGGCACTATATAACCCCACCCCCAGGTACAATGTTCATTGTCTTTAGGACACTATATAACCCCACCCCCAGGTACAATGTTCATTGTCTTTAGGACACTATATAACACCACCCCCAGGTACAATGTTCATTGTCTTTAGGGCACTATATAACCCCACCCCCAGGTACAATGTTCATTGTCTTTAGGACATTATATAACCCCACCCCCAGGTACAATGTTCATTGTCTTTAGGGCACTATATAACCCCACCCCCAGGTACAATGTTCAGTGTCTTTACGACACTATATAACCCCACCCCCAGGTACAATGTTCAGTGTCTTTACGACACTATATAATCCCACCCCCAGGTGTAATGGTCATTGTCTTTAGGGCACTATATAACCCCTCCCCCAGGTGTAATGGTCATTGTCTTTAGGACACTATATAACCCCACCCCCAGGTACAATGTTCATTGTCTTTAGGACACTATATAACCCCACCCCCAGGTACAATGTTCATTGTCTTTAGGACACTATATAACCCCACCCCCAGGTACAATGTTCAGTGTCTTTAGGACACTATATAACCCCACCCCCAGGTACAATGTTCAGTGTCTTTAGGACACTATATAACCCCACCCCCAGGTACAATGTTCATTGTCTTTAGGACACTATATAACCCCACCCCCAGGTACAATGTTCAGTGTCTTTAGGACACTATATAACCCCACCCCCAGGTACAATGTTCATTGTCTTTAGGACACTATATAACCCCACCCCCAGGTACAATGTTCAGTGTCTTTAGGACACTATATAACCCCACCCCCAGGTACAATGTTCATTGTCTTTAGGACACTATATAACCCCACCCCCAGGTACAATGTTCAGTGTCTTTAGGACACTATATAACACCACCCCCAGGTACAATGTTCAGTGTCTTTAGGACACTATATAACCCCACCCCCAGGTACAATGTTCATTGTCTTTAGGACACTATATAACCCCACGCCCAGGTACAATGTTCAGTGTCTTTAGGACACTATATAACCCCACCCCCAGGTACAATGTTCATTGTCTTTAGGACACTATATAACCCCACCCCCAGGTACAATGTTCATTGTCTTTAGGACACTATATAACCCCATCCCCAGGTGTAATGTTCATTGTCTTTAGGACACTATATAACCCCATCCCCAGGTACAATGTTCATTGTCTTTAGGACTCTATATAACCCCACCCCCAGGTACAATGTTCCTTGTCTTTAGGACACTATATAACACCACCCCCAGGTACAATGTTCATTGTCTTTAGGGCATTATATAACCCCACCCCCAGGTACAATGTTCATTGTCTTTAGGACACTATATAACACACCCCAAGGTACAATGTTCATTGTCTTTAGGACACTATATAACCCCACCCCCAGGTACAATGTTCAGTGTCTTTAGGACACTATATAACCCCACCCCCAGGTACAATGTTCAGTGTCTTTAGGACACTATATAACACCACCCCCAGGTACAATGTTCATTGTCTTTAGGGCATTATATAACCCCACCCCCAGGTACAATGTTCATTGTCTTTAGGACACTATATAACCCCTCCCCCAGGTACAATGTTCATTGTCTTTAGGACACTATATAACCCCACCCCCAGGTACAATGTTCATTGTCTTTAGGACACTATATAACCCCTCCCCCAGGTGCAATGTTCATTGTCTTTAGGACACTATATAACACACCCCAAGGTACAATGTTCATTGTCTTTAGGGCACTATATAACCCCATCCCCAGGTACAATGTTCAGTGTCTTTAGGGCACTATATAACCCCACCCCCAGGTACAATGTTCAGTGTCTTTAGGACACTATATAACCCCTCCCCCAGGTACAATGTTCAGTGTCTTTAGGGCACTATATAACCCCACCCCCAGGTACAATGTTCAGTGTCTTTAGGACACTATATAACCCACCCCCAGGTACAATGTTCAGTGTCTTTAGGGCACTATATAACCCCACCCCCAGGTACAATGTTCAGTGTCTTTAGGACACTATATAACCCCACCCCCAGGTACAATGTTCATTGTCTATAGGACACTATATAACCCCTCCCCCAGGTACAATGTTCATTGTCTTTAGGACACTATATAACCCCACCCCCAGGTACAATGTTCAGTGTCTTTAGGACACTATATAACCCCACCCCCAGGTACAATGTTCATTGTCTTTAGGACACTATATAACACACCCCCAGGTACAATGTTCATTGTCTTTAGGGCACTATATAACCCCACCAGGTACAATGTTCATTGTCTTTAGGACACTATATAACCCCACCCCCAGGTGTAATGTTCATTGTCTTTAGGACACTATATAACCCCATCCCCAGGTACAATGTTCAGTGTCTTTAGGACACTATATAACCCCACCCCCAGGTACAATGTTCAGTGTCTTTAGGACACTATATAACCCCACCCCCAGGTACAATGTTCATTGTCTTTAGGACACTATATAACCCCACCCCCAGGTACAATGTTCATTGTCTTTAGGACATTATATAACCCCACCCCCAGGTACAATGTTCAGTGTCTTTAGGACACTATATAACCCCACCCCCAGGTACAATGTTCATTGTCTTTAGGACACTATATAACCCCATCCCCAGGTACAATGTTCATTGTCTTTAGGACACTATATAACCCCACCCCCAGGTACAATGTTCATTGTCTTTAGGACACTATATAACCCCACCCCCAGGTACAATGTTCAGTGTCTTTAGGGCACTATATAACCCCACCCCCAGGTACAATGTTCAGTGTCTTTAGGACACTATATAACCCCACCCCCAGGTACAATGTTCATTGTCTTTAGGACACTATATAACCCCACCCCCAGGTACAATGTTCATTGTCTTTAGGACATTATATAACCCCACCCCCAGGTACAATGTTCAGTGTCTTTAGGACATTATATAACCCCACCCCCAGGTACAATGTTCAGTGTCTTTAGGACACTATATAACCCCACCCCCAGGTACAATGTTCAGTGTCTTTAGGACACTATATAACCCCCCACCAGGTGCAATGTTCATTGTCTTTAGGACACTATATAACCCCACCCCCAGGTACAATGTTCATTGTCTTTAGGACACTATATAACCCCACCCCCAGGTACAATGTTCATTGTCTTTAGGACATTATATAACCCCACCCCCAGGTACAATGTTCAGTGTCTTTAGGACATTATATAACCCCACCCCCAGGTACAATGTTCAGTGTCTTTAGGACACTATATAACCCCACCCCCAGGTACAATGTTCAGTGTCTTTAGGACACTATATAACCCCCCACCAGGTGCAATGTTCATTGTCTTTAGGACACTATATAACCCCACCCCCAGGTACAATGTTCATTGTCTTTAGGACACTATATAACCCCACCCCCAGGTACAATGTTCATTGTCTTTAGGACATTATATAACCCCACCCCCAGGTACAATGTTCAGTGTCTTTAGGACACTATATAACCCCACCCCCAGGTACAATGTTCATTGTCTTTAGGACACTATATAACCCCGCCCCCAGGTACAATGTTCATTGTCTTTAGGACACTATATAACCCCACCCCCAGGTACAATGTTCATTGTCTTTAGGACATTATATAACCCCACCCCCAGGTACAATGTTCAGTGTCTTTAGGACACTATATAACCCCACCCCCAGGTACAATGTTCAGTGTCTTTAGGACACTATATAACCCCCCACCAGGTGCAATGTTCATTGTCTTTAGGACACTATATAACCCCACCACCAGGTACAATGTTCAGTGTCTTTAGGATGTTTGATTATTTATTTTTTCATAGATTTACTTTTAGGATACGATTTTTGTATTTGATATTATTTCTATAAATGCTTTTTACGGGTTATGAGTGCCAGGTATAGACCTTCTTGTTCTATTTTTTGCTTTATGTATGTAATTGGGTCTTTATGGCACCCCGTGTGTGAACGCATGGTTTAACCCTTATGTATAATTTGATGAGTGCCCACCGCTGTCCATTAATTAAAAGTATAACCCATCATCATACCCTTGAGTGCCAGAGGTGTACACAACACATTGCTCAGCAATGCTTTGGAGACCTCACTGGCACTCAGTGGGTACAGCTTGGTTATTTAACATGGAGTGAACAATCCATTGCTTATCAGGGTGTTGTCTAGCCATCATGACATAATGGGGTTTGTATCATGGTATGGCAAGCAGACATATGTATATGTGAGTGGGCACACACATCAGTGTGTAAACTGAGACCCATGAAACAGAGGAGCTATTTCATGGATCTCGATCTAAATACTGATGAGGTGTGTGCTCAGGGTCCGCGTCACAGACATACATATGTCTGCTTGCCATCCCCTTGATGGACACCTCACATGGTCCTGATGCCTAGACAAGACATTGACAAGCAATGGAGTGGCATATTCACTGTGCTACACACACAAACAAGTCAGCATGGCAGGCCTTCAGCCAGAGCATGAACAGTTGCAGCAGGTGACAGCTTGTTGGACAGGGGTGCTTGAAGGAGGAGGAGGATGAGCCCTAGCCCTCTCACCCCTTCACCTCCACTGTCGTCTTGGGTACAAGCATGTGTACATACCGGTGTTGGTCTGTCTCCCTGTCAGTGTCTCTCTCACACTACATCTGAGGAGGGTGGGCTGTCACTGTTAAACAGCAGTAAGGTGGTGTTCATGTGGTCATAATTATGGAATCAAAACAAAGGGGATGAATCGCACCAGCTCTGTACATAACTCCTCAAGATAAACTGTAATCAGCTGAGCTGCACTCATAGGGATGCTAACATTCCACAGTGCTCTCCATCCCATCTGTCACTCCCTGTCAACCTGATAGTAACATTCCACTCTGCTTTCCATCACATCTGTCACTCCCATAGATAATAACATTCCATACTGCTCTCCATCCCATCTGTCACTACCTGCCAAACAGATACTAACACTCCACACTGCTCTCCATCCCATCTGTCACTACCTGCCAAACAGATACTAACACTCCACACTGCTCTCCATCCCATCTGTCACTACCTGCCAAACAGATACTAACACTCCACACTGCTCTCCATCCCATCTGTCACTACCTGCCAAACAGATACTAACACTCCACACTGCTCTCCATCCCATCTGTCACTACCTGCCAAACAGATACTAACACTCCACACTGCTCTCCATCCCATCTGTCACTACCTGCCAAACAGATACTAACACTCCACACTGCTCTCCATCCCATCTGTCACTACCTGCCAAACAGATACTAACACTCCACACTGCTCTCCATCCCATCTGTCACTACCTGCCAAACAGATACTAACACTCCACACTGCTCTCCATCCCATCTGTCACTACCTGCCAAACAGATACTAACATTCCACACTGTTCTCCATCCCATCTGTCACTACCTGCCAAACAGATACTAACACTCCACACTGCTCTCCATCCCATCTGTCACTACCTGCCAAACAGATACTAACACTCCACACTGCTCTCCATCCCATCTGTCATTACCTGCCAAACAGATACTAACATTCCACACTGTTCTCCATCCCATCTGTCACTACCTGCCAAACAGATACTAACACTCCACACTGCTCTCCATCCCATCTGTCACTACCTGCCAAACAGATACTAACACTCCACACTGCTCTCCATCCCATCTGTCACTACCTGCCAAACAGATACTAACACTCCACACTGCTCTCCATCCCATCTGTCACTACCTGCCAAACAGATACTAACATTCCACACTGTTCTCCATCCCATCTGTCACTACCTGCCAAACAGATACTAACACTCCACACTGCTCTCCATCCCATCTGTCACTACCTGCCAAACAGATACTAACATTCCACACTGTTCTCCATTCCATCTGACATGCCCTGATGGTCAAATAATAACATTACATACTGCTCTCCATCCCATCTGTCACTCCCTGCCTGCCAGATTCTAAATATTTCAGAAACTGTTGTTGGAAATAAAAAGTGGTTAACGTAAGCGTAAGTGATTTTGAAAGATTTTTCAAGAATGCCTTTTTTCACAATATAGTTCCACTTTACATGAAATTCCAGCATGGCAATCAATATGGAGAGCTGCCTTATTCATCTCTTTATACATTTTCTTTGGAACAAAAGCTGTCATTTAAATGTGAAAAATCAACCAATTTACTTGTTTTCAGTGTTATTCTTTCACTTTGAGAAATTGCCGCTTTGTACGGTTATTTTTCATACAAGCAATGTTTTAGAAAACTCTCTAATCTCCTAGGGTTTAATGCAGGTGTATTAAACTGTTGGCCCTCCAGCTACTGATTACAGCTCTCCATAGTAAGTGATAGGAATAGCACCACCTGGTGACCAGAATGTAAAAATACAGTTTAATGCAGTTTTCTTTTGCATCCAGGTGATGCTGTTACTATTGCTGCCTGTGAATATCTGATTGTGGTTGACATAAGTTTTCCATAGATTAGAGTAGAAGCAGCTCCTCCAGACAGCAAAACTGAATAAACTTAAGCGAATAATAATGTTTCACAAAAAAAACAGCTCAGATTAATCTTCATAGTATTTGGGCCATGGAGAGTGTTATTTCAATACTGTCAGAGTTGTAGTTCAAGAGTAATTGAATGATAAAGTATCCCCCTCCCGCCCCTTTTACTGATGTAACACTGCTCACCTCAGAGCAGCAAGACTGTCCGGATGGATCACAGAGAGGGACAATCTTCAGTGAGCATAAGGAAAATCCTGAAAAACCTGTTAAGGGGAGTATTGAAATAACACTCTCCATGGCCAAAATACTATGAAGATTAATTGGAGCTGCTTTTTTGTGAAACATTACTATTCGTTTAAAGGGATAGTAGTGTTTCACAATAACAGCAGCTCCAATTAATCTTCATAGTATTTTGGCCATGGAGAGTGTTAATGATAAAGTATTCCCCTCCCACCCCTTTTACTGATGTAACACTGCTCACCTCAGAGCAGCAAGACTGTCCGGATGGATCGCAGAGAGGGACAATCTTCAGTGATCATAAGGAAAAACCTGTCAAGGGGGGCAGGGTTTTCCTTATGATTACAGTAAGAAGATTGTCCCTTGCTGTGATCAGTCTGATCAAGAGACCATATTCCACATCTGAGGGGAGGTGGCTTATACTAGGTAAAAAGGGGTGGAAGGAGGACACTTTATCATCCAATTACTCTTGAACCACAACTCTGACAGTACTAAAATAACACTCTCCATGTCCCAAATACTATGAAGATTAATTGGAGCTGCTTTTATTGTGAAACATTATTATCCCTTTAAGATGTCATAACAAATACAAGCTGCTTCGTAATAACTTTTGAAAGAAGCCTCTCACAACATGGGAATAACTTTGTTTTACTTAACAAGAAAAGCCTTACAATGTACATATTTTCTTAACTGTGGTTGACTACCATTTTAAGCCTTTTATTTTCAGCAGGGAAATTAATTTGAACAAATGATAATTCTAGCTATAGTTAAATGACTTTCATTTGGTGTTATTTTCCAATAAATCACGAAAATTCCATTTTTAGCAAGAAAACATTGTCTGTTCCAGCGACTTACTAATTCCATGTGTGCATGCATTTCCATCTATTTCCATTCATTTTGCTTTTGGTAATTTTAAACTGGGCTAATTTTCACAAAATCCATCAATTTATCATAATATGTCAGTTATTCTGACACTTGCGTCTGTCACATTTCAAACACATTAAGACACCAGACTGAACAAGTGGAAAAAAATGTCACCTGGGATCTCGAGCAGAAATTGGAGCGCGAATAAAGTCACAAGGTGGCTTGTTCACCAAGCTAGAAAGGTGCAATTCTGGAACACACCAACTTCATTATGTCAGGATGGGGGTGGGGTGGGTTTGACAATTCCATTTGATTTAAAGGGATAGTAATACTTCGTTTTAACTTTATTTTATTTTGTAGGCATTAAAAAAACATGAAGAATGATATAAGTCTTATCTCTCAAACCTTTATGGTATAAGAGATATTCACAAGCAAAGTTTCCCCCTCCCTCCCCTTTTACCTAGTGTAAGCCATCTCTTCTCAGATGTGGAATCTAGTCCATAGACCAGACAGATAACAGAAGGGGACAATCTTCTTCCTATGAGTACAATGAAAGCCCTGCCCCTCCCCCTTGACAAGTTTTTCAGGTTTTTCCCTTATCTTAATTGAAGATTGTCCCTCTCTGCAGTCTACCTGGGCACCTCCCTTCTGATCTGGCTGAGCAGTTTTACATCAGTAAAAGGGGCAGGAGGGGAAACTTTGCTTGTGAATATCTCTTATACCATAAAGATTTGAGAGATAAGACTTATATCATTCTTCATGTTTTTTTAATGCCTACAAAATAAAATAAAGATAAAACGAAGTATTACTATCCCTTTAAAGTGGCAGTGTCTCCAATAATGAAGCTGAGAAAAGTACAATAACATGTTAAGAAAATAAAATAAAACAGATTGATGTTTTTTTATTTTTATCCTCAAAAAGTAGAAATAAAACATGTGAGTTTAAAGAGCTTTCTCTGGCACTCAAAGAGATAAAACTATAGTTTTGGAGATATTTAGCTTTATTTACTTCTAATTTTATGTAAATTACCCAGTACTGGCTTTGTCAGGTACCAACATATTACTCCCACCCCCCAACTGTCCCTTCCTACCAGAAAATACCAACTACTTTGCATAAACTGACAAATCTATAAAGTTGAATATCTCATAAGCTATTATTTTAAATAAAGAATGCCAAACATAAATTTAGGCAATTTTGAAAACCCTTTAAAAAAAAATCACCTGTTATTATAAACCGTTAGTTTCCCTTTAACAGGCTCCAAGCGTTGCTATGGAAATGGGAAAAGTCTCTGTTCTCAATTTCTTCTCCTCTGGTGGTTTCAGCTACTTAGACTGTATCTAACCCTCTCAACCCAGTCTGTTCCTTTAAATTTTCTTCCGTGGTGATCATCACTAAGAGATTTAGAGGAAGGGGGTTCCAGCTGAATTTAGAGACTCTGGAGAAATTACAATTATGTTGAAAATATCCAAAACTAACTGTACGTTTTTACTGTTCATGAGACCTTTTAGTTAAGTTATTCAAAGGAGCCCTACTGCTGTATTTATAAAAAAAAAATATATATATTTTTTTTGCATCTACAAGGTACTGCCCCTTTAAATGGGTATTTAACCCCTTGAAAGGTTAGAAGCCCATTTAGGTCAAAAGGAATTTTTGGCATTTACATGCGCCCCATCCATGGCCCTGTTGGCATGTTCCAGAATTACTCATGCAGAAAAAGAAAAGGAGAAAGAAGGGGGCGACCATAGTGTTGGATCCTCTAGACAACATACCGCCATAGTATCGCCATCGTGAGTTATACTCACAGGGGTAACTGTTGCAGAAAAACAGAAAAACGTTATTGGAATATGAGGCTGTCACAATACAGCACTGGATGGATATCCAACTTCAAGTGAAATAAATAGAAAAAACTGCACCCTCTCACATGCAGGGGCGGACTGACAGGACCCAGGGCCCCTGGTCCAAAAATAGGTCTGGTCCCCCTGCAGAAATCTCCACATTGACCCTTCGTCTCCACATTGCCTCTTCCACAATGCCCCCTTCATCTTCACATTGCCCCTTCCACAATGCCTCATTCATCTCCACATTTCCCCTTCCACAATGCCCCCTTCATCTCCACAATGCCCCCTCCACAATGCCCCCATCTCCACACTTCCCCTTCCACAATGCCCCCTTCATCTCCACATTGCCCCTTCCACAATGCCCCCTTCATCTCCACATTTACCCTTCCACAATGCCCCCTTATCTCCACAATGCCCCTTCATCTCCGCAATGCCCCTATCTCCACATTTCCCCTTACACAATGCCCCCATCTCCCCATTGCCCCTTCATCTCCACATTTCCCCTTCCACAATGCCCCCATTTCCCCATTGTCCCTTCATCTCCACATTTCCCCTTCCACAATGCCCCCTTATCTCGACAATGCCCCTTCATCTCCGCAATGCCCCTATCTCCACATTTCCCCTTCCACAATGCCCCCATCTCCCCATTGCCCCTTCATCTCCACAATGCTCCTTCCACAATGCCCCTTCATCTCCACAATGCTCCCTTCATCTCCACAATGCCCCTTCCACAATGCCCCTTCATCTCCACAATGCCCCTTCCACAATGCCCCCTGCATCTCCACAATGCCCCTTCCACAATGCCCCCTTCATCTCCACAATGCCCCTTCCACGATGCCCCCTTCATCTCCACAATGCCCCCTTCATCTCCACAATGCCCCTTCTACAATGCCCCCTTCATCTCCACATTTCCCCTTCAACAATGCCCCCATCTTCACATTGCCCCTTCATCTCCACATCGCCCCTTCCACCATGCCCCTTCATCTCCACACTGTCCCTACCTCCAATCCCTGTTGGTGTAGCGGCGTGGCTTAACACTGTGCGAAGTCCTGTGCGCCTCTAGTAATGCAGAGGCTGGGAGATGATGTCATCTCCCAGTGGTCTGTATTACTAGAACGGCGCGCCGGCGGCCGTAGTTGGAGAGCAGCTGAGCAGCACTACAGACGGACCCCTAAGTGGCAGGCGGACACAATATATTAAAATTATAATTGCTGGAAGCGGCGACAGGCCCCCTTGGGTCCCAGGCCCTCGGTCCGTGACCGAATGCCCGTGTGGTCAGTCCGCCCCTTCTCACACAATCTCCAAGTGGCACAAATTGTATGCACAACCTCTCTCCCCCAAAAAAACAGTGTGCGCCTAATCGTACAGTACAGTTGTACAAATCTAGTGAGTTAACAAAAAATAGATATATTCACTAGAGCAGTTGTCATCGCTTCTCATAACTGACAAGCGAGCAAACAGAGATAATAAATCTATCTCCGGACACAGTGGTTGTTCTGCCTTTCACTATTATGTGATGGAAATCCAAAACCACTGATGTGCAGACGAAATCCTATGTGGCTTAATCTCAACAGAAACTTTTATTAAAACAATAAAAACATTTTCTCTGAAAAAACATAAGACCATAAAAGCATAACTAATGAATTTTGTGTTGTGTACACCACCACTTTTTCAGAGTATGGACCAAGAAAAAAGGAAAAAAAAACACCAAAACATACTCTTATAAATAGGAGAATGATAATTCGCACATAATTAAATTACTTCCTTCATATTTCGTAATGAATAGATCTCGGAGGACACATCACCCCGTAAATCACAATACTAGCATATGATTGGACGGGGACACAAGCCTCCGAGTGTCCCATAAAAAACAATAACAAACCAATACTATGTACATACGTAGCTCAAGGAAAACAAGGGAGGTAAACACCGAAAGTTTCCCCAAAAAGTGCCCGTGTATACAGTGCTCAGAGCAATGCTGATAAAACCACTATACAAAAAAATGTATAAAATGAAAACTATGCAAAAAATAGATAAAGAATACTCATGTTTAGCTTGATGACTGAGGCCTAAGGTGGATAGTTTCTAAGCCGTTTGAACGGTTAACGTAGTTCAGGTTAGCCGAAGGTCACTCATACTCAGTTAAGCTTCAATTCTCATGCTTTATTTTAACCCCTTAGGGACCCTTGACGTACCAGGACCGTCAAGGGTAAATTTGCTTGAAAGACCCTTGACGGTCCTGGTACGTCACATACTTTTTACTTACAGCGCTCTACCGGGAGAGCTGTAAGTAAAATTAGGGCATGAAATAGACCGCTCCAAGATCGGAGCGATCTGTTTCAAGCCCCATAGTGACGCGCCGATACACGTGACAGGTCACGTGTACCGGCACCTCAAAGTGCCCCTATGCGGTCGTTATGGGACGGAAATGTCCCATAACGTCCGGTCCTTAAGGGGTTAAAGCCGAAGTAACCTTTTTAATGAAAAATGCATAAGTCATAGAGGTTTCATCTGTTGAGTCCAAAAGTATTTTCTTTTTCTGTATAATGAAATCTACAGGAGAGCTTGAGTCAAAGACTATGTCTCTCTACAGTAAGTGATAGGAACAGAACCACCACTGAAATTAATACCAAATTGAAGTTCTAAGCAGGGGCGGACTGACCATTCGGGCTCATTGATGACTGGCAACAAGCTCCTCTCTCCCTGTGCCTCTTCCTCTTCTCTGAGCATGCCTGTGAGACCATTTGGTCTACTCAGCATGAGCATGTATGTCATCACGGCCCGCAGGGGTGCGTGATGATGCGGGGGGGGGGTGTGAGAGAGTGGGACTAGGAGCCAGCCCGCCAAGTGGGACTGGATGTCACTCACATGACCACCTAGCCCGCCAACTGGCCAAGTACACGCTGCAGGAGTCAGACTGGGGAGCACATTCCAGACAGCAGCAGTCAGCAGAAGAAGACCCACCACACAGCACAGGTAGGGGTGGTATTGGATGGCCAGGGTGGTACCTGATGGCCTGGGTGACTATGGCCTGGGTGGGGTACTGGTCTATTGGATGGCTTGTGGGGGTACTGGATGGCTTGTGGTGGTATGGTCTGGGAAGTACTGGATGGCTTGTGGGGGTAATGGATGGCCTGGAGGGGTACTGGATGGCTTGTGGTGGTACTGGATGGATTGTGGGGGTAATGGATGGCTTGTGGTGATATGGTCTGGGGGTAATGGATGGCTTGTGGGGGTAATGGATGGCCTGGGGGGGTAATGGATGGCTTGTGGGGGTAATGGATGGCTTGTGGGGGTACTGGATGGATTGTGGGGGTAATGGATGGCTTGTGGTGATATGGTCTGGGGGTAATGGATGGCTTGTGAGGGTAATGGATGGCCTGGGGGGGTAATGGATGGCTTGTGGGGGTAATGGATGGCCTGGGAGGGTACTGGATGGCTTGTGGGGGTAATGGATGGCCTGGGGGGGTAATGGATGGCTTATGGGGGTAATGGATGGCCTGGGAGGGTACTGGATGGCTTGTGGGGGTAATGGATGGCTTGTGGTGATATGGTCTGGGAGGTACTGGATGGCTTGTGGGGGTAATGGATGGCTTGTGGTGGTAATGGATGGCCTGGGGGGGTACTGGATGTCTTGTGGGGGTAATGGATGGCCTGGGAGGGTAATAGATGGCTTGTGGGGATAATGGATGGCCTGGGGGGGTACTGGATGGCTTGTGGGGGTAATGGATGGCCTGGGAGGGTAATGGATGGCTTGTGGGGGTAATGGATGGCCTGGGGGGGTACTGGATGGCTTGTGGGGGTAATGGATGGCCTGGGAGGGTACTGGATGGCTTGTGGGGGTAATGGATGGCCTGGGAGGGTACTGGATGGCTTGTGGGGGTACTGGATGGCTTGTGGTGGTAATGGATGGCTTGTGGTGATATGGTCTGGGAGGTACTGGATGGCTTGTGGGGGTAATGGATGGTCTGGGGGGTATTGGATGGTTTGTGAGGGTACTGGATGGCTTGTGGGGGTACTGGATGGCTTGTGGGGGTAATGGATGGCTTGTGGTGGTATGGTCTGGGAGGTACTGGATGGCTCGTGGGGGTAATGGATGGTCTGGGGGGTACTGGATGGCTTGTGGGGGTAATGGATGGTCTGGGGGGTACTGAATGGCTTGAGGGGGTATTGGATGGTTTGTGAGGGTACTGGATGGCTTGTGGGGGTAATGGATGGTCTGGGGGGTATTGGATGGTTTGTGAGGGTACTGGATGGCTTGAGGGGTACTGGATGGCTTGTGGGGGTAATAGATGGTTTGTGG
The DNA here is from genome assembly GCA_037306005.1 of Rhinophrynus dorsalis. NCBI lineage: Eukaryota > Metazoa > Chordata > Amphibia > Anura > Rhinophrynidae > Rhinophrynus > Rhinophrynus dorsalis. Next base: position 478,117,878 of record CM074723.1, on the reverse strand, counting down.
GGGTACTGTATGGCATGGGGGTTACTGGATGGGTTGTGCGGGCTAATGGATAGCAAGGGGGTACTGGATGGCCTGGGTGGGTATGGCCTGGGGGTGTACTGGTCTATTGGATAGCTTGTGGGGTACTGGATGGCTTGTGGTAGTATGGTCTGGGGGGTACTGGATGGCTTGTGGGGCTACTAGATGACTGGTGGGGGGTACTGGATGGCTTGTTGGGGTACTGGATGGCCTGGGGGGTATTGGGAGGTCATGGGGAGAGGCATATGATGTCATGAGGAGGGGCCAATGATGTCATTGGGTAGGGTGCCCAGACCTCTTTTTTGAACTGGGGCCCTGGGTCCTGTCACTCTGCCCCTGGTTCAGAGTATAAAAGAAAAGCATTTGAACTGTAAGAACTTTTAAATGGAAAGTCTTCCAGCAGAGAGAATACCCTTCGTTCTCTTAGCAGGGAAACCTTATAAAATATGCATTTTTATTAAAAAGCTTACCACTGCGTTAAACATTTAAGCAGTATTGTCATTGTTATCATCATGAACAGTTCCAATGCTCCTTTAAGCTTGTAAGCATCATCATCATCGTCTTACCATAATCATTGTAAAATGTTTACTCCTACTTTAACCTTCTAAACATAATCATTAGTGTTGAGCGAGCATGCTCGGCCGAAGCTCGGTTCGGCTCGAGCATCGCTCTGCTCGGCACATGGCGGTACTCGTACGAGTACCACATGTGCTCGCCCGCCATGTTCGGGTCTCCTCCCCGCACGTTTCGCGGCTGCTGCGCAGCCAATAAACGTGCAGGGAGGCTCTGACATCAGTGTAATGCCAGCAGCCATGTTGGCTGCTGGCATTACACTGATTGGCTGGCCAGAACCCGTGATCGGGTGCTGTATAGCACCTGACCAGCGAGTTCGGCTCAGTCTTAGCCAGGGAGAGATGAGGATAGGAAGGGAAAGTCAGTGTACGGAGAAGACAAGCAATTGTGAAAAAAAAAAAGACCCAAAAGTCCTTTTTAGGACTACTGTGTGTGGGGGCAGCAGTTTATTTTGTGTGGGGGGAAAAAAAAAAAAAAAAAAAAACTTCATATATTCTGTTTAGTGTGCAAAGTTGCAGATTAGAGCACATTCTCTTTAGTGTGCAAAGTTGCAGATTAGAGCACATTCTGTTCAGTGTGCAAAGTTGCAGATTAGCAGCACATTCTTTTTAGTGTGCAAAGTTGCAGATTAGAGCACATTCTATTTAGTGTGCAAAGTTGCAGATTAGAGCACATTCTGTTCAGTGTGCAAAGTTGCAGATTAGCAGCACATTCTTTTTAGTGTGCAAAGTTGCAGATTAGAGCACATTCTGTTTAGTGTGCAAAGTTGCAGATTAGAGCACATTCTGTTAAGTCTTCAAACTGTAAAATATCAAAGTCACATATTCCATTCACTGTGCGTAGCCGCAGTTAAGAAGCAAATTCTGTTTACTGTGCACAGTTTCAGAATAGGAAAAAATTCTGTTAAGTCTTCAAACTGTAAAATATCAAAGTCACATATTCCATTCACTGTGCCGAGCCGCAGTTAAGAAGCAAATTCTGTTTACTGTGCACAGTTTCAGAATAGGAAAAAATTCTGTTAAGTCTTCAAACTGTAAAATATCAAAGTCACATATTCCATTCACTGTGCGTAGCCGCAGTTAAGAAGCAAATTCTGTGTACTGTGCACAGTTTCAGAATAGGAAAAAATTCTGTTAAGTCTTCAAACTGTAAAATATCAAAGTCACATATTCCATTCACTGTGCGTAGCCGCAGTTAAGAAGCAAATTCTGTGTACTGTGCACAGTTTCAGAATAGGAAAAAATTCTGTTAAGTCTTCAAACTGTAAAATATCAAAGTCACATATTCCATTCACTGTGCGTAGCCGCAGTTAAGAAGCAAATTCTGTGTACTGTGCACAGTTTCAGAATAGGAAAAAATTCTGTTAAGTCTTCAAACTGTAAAATATCAAAGTCACATATTCCATTCACTGTGCGTCACCGCAGTTAAGAAGCAAATTCTGTGTACTGTGCACAGTTTCAGAATAGGAAAAAATTCTGTTAAGTCTTCAAACTGTAAAATATCAAAGTCACATATTCCATTCACTGTGCGTAGCCGCAGTTAAGAAGCAAATTCTGTGTACTGTGCACAGTTTCAGAATAGGAAAAAATTCTGTTAAGTCTTCAAACTGTAAAATATCAAAGTCACATATTCCATTCACTGTGCGTAGCCGCAGTTAAGAAGCAAATTCTGTGTACTGTGCAGTTTCAGAATAGGAAAAAATTCTGTTAAGTCTGCAAACTGTAAAATATCAAAGTCACATATTCCATTCACTGTGCGTAGCCGCAGTTAAGAAGCAAATTCTGTGTACTGTGCAAAGTTGCAGATTTGCAGCACATATTCCGTGTAATATGAAGAAGGCGGGTAAAAAGGGACGGGGAAGTGGACGTGATCCTGATAGTTCAGGGCGCGGGTCAGGACGCGTAGAAACTGCGCCTGGTGCCAGAGCACAAGACAGAAAGACATCCACCATACCTAGCTTCATGTCTCATTTTACAGGGCGTCGCAGGACATCACTCTCAAGGTCCGACCACTGCGAACAGGTGGTCGGTTGGATGTCAGCTGATACTGCTTCCAGTCGGTTAAGCACCACCCTGTCTTCCACCAAGTCCACTCTCAGTAGCCAAGAGTCTGGACAACATAATCCTCACTCTGATCATCCTTCCTCCCACCATAGAGGATCTGGTCAAAGAAGTGATCCCACACTGGGATATAGTGAGGAGCTCGTCTCATCACCAATCCATAATTTGAACCTCTCTCCAAGCACGCTTGCAGAGGAACATGACATCTTGTGCCCTGATTCACAACCTCTAGAGGGTACCCAATCACAAGAAGATGACAGAGGTGAACGGCATTTAAGGTCAAAGGAAGTGGATGATGATGATGATGAGACACAGTTGCCATTACATCAACCACTATTACTGTCTCAAGACCTTGATGAGGAGGATGATATACAGTTGTCAATGACTGAGTATGTGGTGGGATCAAGACATGAGGAGGATGATCAGAGTGAGGAAGTAGAGGAGGACTTGGTGGACGATGAGGTGACTGACCCCACCTGGGAAGGTGTAGAGCCGAGCGACGACAGCAGTCCTGAGGGTGAGCCATCTGCAGCACCGCAACAGGCTGGAAGAGGCAGTGGTGTGGCTACAGAAAGAAGGCGGACCGCACCAAACCGGCCCGCAAATGTTCCACGGAGCACCCCCTTGCGTAAATCTCCCTTGCCAAGGGGTAGGTGTTCCGCGGTATGGCGTTTTTTTAAGGAAAGTGCGGACGACAAAAGAATTGTAGTTTTCAACCTGTGCCACACCAGAATGAGCCGAGGCATGAACACTAGAAACCTCACCACCACCAGCATGATCCGACACATGGCATCCAAGCACCGTAATAAGTGGGAGGAACGCCTGGATCGCCCATCTGTGTCTGCAGGCCACACCACTGCCTCCTCTTCCCCTGTTTTCGGTGCCGGCCAATCGCCTGTCGAAGGCGCAGGCCCGCATACCTCCCGCCCTGCACCTGTACCATCTGAAGCACCATCAGCGACCACATCCACTTCCCTGTCCCAGCACAGCGTCCAAATGTCGTTACCCCAGGCATTTGAGCGCAAGCGAAAATACCCAGCCACCCACCCACAGGCCATAGCACTAACCTCACACCTTTCCAAATTACTGGCCATCGAAATGCTGCCATTTAGGCTTGTGGAGACTGAGTCCTTCCGCAGCCTGATGGCAGCAGCTGTCCCTCGGTACGCGGTCCCCAGCCGCCACTACTTTTCCCGGTGTGCCATCCCCGCATTACACCACCATGTGTCCCGTAACATCACCCGTGCCCTGACCAACGCAGTTACTGGGAAGGTCCACTTAACGACTGACACATGGACAAGTGCTTGTGGCCAGGGACGCTACATTTCCCTGACGGCACACTGGGTGAATGTCGTGGAGGCTGGGAGCGACTCGGACCCTGGGATGGCACAGGTGCTACCCACGCCGAGGATTGCGGGCCCTACCTCCATCAGGGTTTCCGCCAGCACCTACGTTATTGGCTCCTCCTCCTCCGTTTCCACCTCCGAATTCTCTGCGCGCAGCGCCACTCACCCATCAGCCGGTAGCTGGAAGCAGTGTAGCACTGCAGTGGGGAAGCGTCAACAGGCCGTGCTGAAGCTGATCTGCCTTGGGGACAAACAGCACATGGCCTCAGAGCTGTTGCAGGGGATTAGTCACCAGACCGAGCAGTGGCTCTCGCCACTCAACCTGCAACCAGGCATGGTTGTGTGTGATAATGGGCGTAACTTGGTGGCGGCTTTGGAGCTCGGCAAGCTCACACACGTACCATGCCTAGCGCATGTATTTAATTTAGTGGTTCAGCGATTTCTAAAAACCTACCCCAATTTGCATGATCTCTTGACCAAGGTGCGCCGCGTGTGTGCACATTTCCGTAAGTCATCTACAGCTTCAGCCGGCCTGTTGAAGCTGCAGCAGCGCTTACAATTGCCAGCTCACCGGCTGCTGTGTGACGTGAGCACGCGCTGGAACTCCACCTTCCACATGTTGGCCCGGCTTTGTGAGCAGCAGAGGGCAGTAGTGGAGTACCAGCTGTTACACGGTCGTCGCCTCTCCGTTCAACTTCCTGTAATCAGAAGTGAGGAGTGGGAATGGATGTCAGACCTCTGTGAGGTTTTACGCAATTTTGAGGAATCGACACAGATGGTGAGCGGCGATAACGCTATTATCAGTGTAACCATCCCACTTCTGTGTCTACTGAAACGCTCGCTGCTCACAATTAAAACTGACGCTTTGCATGTGGAAGAGGTGGAAATGCGGGAGGAAGAGCTTACACAAGGTGATAGCCAGAGCACCCTCACTTCGTCTTCTCAGCGACAATTGGAGGAGGCGGAGGAGGAGGAGGAGGAGAAGGAGGAGGAAGACACGGTTGCCTCCGCTACAGAGGGTAGCCATGGAACTTTAGTTCCATCTCTTCAGCGTGGGTGGGCAGAAGAGGAGGAAGAGGATGAGGAGATTGAGAGTCATCCTCCTGGTGAGGACAGCGAAATCTTGCCTGTTGGTACTCTGGCACACATGGCTGACTTTATGTTAGGCTGCCTTTCCCGTGACCCACGCGTTATACGCATTTTAGACAACACGGATTACTGGTGTTCACCCTTCTGGACCCCCCGCTACAAAGAGAATTTCTCATCTCTCATTCCTCCGGTGGAGAGGACAAGCAAAATGGTGCAATACCAGAAGGTTTCTTGTTGAAAAATTGCTCCAAAATTTTCCATCTGACAACGCTGGCGGCAGAGTACGTGCTACCTTGGCCAACAGAGAAGGGGAGAAAAGGGGAGCACACAGCAGTTCCGACAAAGGCAGGGCAACACTCTCCAAGGCGTGGGACACCTTCATGACACCCCGCCAGCACCCTCACCCTGATGCGCAGCCTAGTGTCACAAGGAGGGAAAAGTTTTGGAAGATGGTGAAGGAGTACGTAGCAGTCCGTGTCAGCGTCCTCAATGATCCCTCTGTGCCTTACAACTACTGGGTGTCCAAGCTGGACACGTGGTATGAACTGGCACTCTACGCCTTGGAGGTGCTGGCCTGCCCTGCCGCCAGCGTTCTGTCTGAGCGGGTATTTAGTGCTGCTGGTGGCATCATAACAGATAAGCGTATCCGCCTTTCCACCGACAATGCTGATAGGTTGACACTTATAAAAATGAACAAGGCCTGGATTTCCCCTGACTTCTCCACTCCACTGGAGGAAAGCCCCGGGGGAACATAAACTCACTTTATATATGTTATTTACAATGATGGGAATACTCTGTATTCCCATTCACCCCTTCCACCCAAAAAATGGGTATATGGTTGACTCTCTTCCATATACCCTGGGATATAATTTTTATATAGGGCCAGCTCACCAGCGGGCCCAGTGATATAATTTTTATATAGGGCCAGCTCACCAGCGGGCCCTGTGATATAATTTTTATCTAGGGCCAGCTCACCAGCGGGCGCAGTTTGACAATTTTTGTATAGGTCAGCTCACCAGCGGGCCTTCTCATATAATGTTTTATTGGGTCAGCTCTCTAGCGGGCCCTCTCATATAATGTTTTATAGCGTCAGCTCACTAGCGGGCCTTCGCATATAATGTTTAGGATGGTCAGCTCCGCAGCAGACCCTCACCCATAATGTTTTAGATGGTCGGCTCAGCGCACGTTTCCCTCTTAATCATGGCCCCAGTTCAGAAAAATCAAGGAAATTTTTGGGAGAATTTGCCTTTGCGCACGTTTCCCTCTTAATCATGGCCTCAGTTCAGAAAAATCGAGGACATTTTTGGGAGAATTTGCCTTTGCGCACGTTTCCCTCTTAATCATGGCCTCAGTTCAGAAAAATCAAGGAAATTTTTTGGAGAATTTGCCTCTGCGCACGTTTCCCTCTTAATCATGGCCTCAGTTCAGAAAAATCGAGGAAATTTTTGGGAGAATTTGCAGATGATATACAAGTAAATATACAGCAAATACTGTTTGGTAACAATTTTTCGCCTAAAGTCGTTTTTATCTGCCTTTTTGTGTGTTTTACGGTCAGTCTGTAAAAATGGCGTACTACGGGCGAAAGATCGTTCCCAGCAGCGATGTTGGAGTCCAAGATGCATCCAGACATCCTCCCTATGCTGTCCCTGAACCATTTCTGTGGTGTTTCCATAATTTTCTGCCCTTTTCCTATGGACCAGGCACCCTCCCCTCATCAGAGCAGGGGGTGCCTGGTGTAATGCTCGAGTCCTCCCATTGACTTCAATGGGGCTCGGGTGCTCGGCCGAGCACTCGAGCCTCCGGGGGTGCTCGGTCAGAGCACCCGAACACCCGAGCATTGGGGTGCTCGCTCATCATTAATAATCATCACGAAAATCACCATCATCAACATCATCATAAAGTTCACTACTCCTTTAACGGCTGTCATTGTCATCATCATCGTAATCATTGTCTTATCATAATCATCATAAAATGTTCACTCCTCCTTTAACCTTCTCAAAATAATCATCATCGTCACCATCATCAACATCATCATCAAAAAAGTTCACTACTCCTTTAACAATTGTCACTGTCATCATCATCATCGTCTTGTCATAATCATCGTAAAATGTTCACTCCTCCTTTAACCTTCTAAACATAATCATCATCGTCATCATTGTCGTCATCATCATCTTATCATAATCACTGTAAAATGTTCATTCCTCCTTTAACCTAATAAACATAACCATCATCATCGCCACCACCATCATCATCATCACAATGTTCACTACTCCGTTAACAGTTGTCATTGTCATCATCATCAGTCCCCATCATCATAAAAACATTTACTGCTTTTTAAACATCATAAAAACATTTAACTTTTTAAATATCATCATCATCATTGTCTTATCATAACTGTAAAATGTTAATTCCTTCTTTAACCTTCTAAACATAATCATTATCATCACACCATTATCAACATCATCATCAAAAAGCTCACTACTCCTTTAACAATTGTCAGTGTCATAGTCATCATTGTCTTATAATCACTGTAAAATGTTCACTCCTCCTTTAACCTTCTAAACATAATCATCAACACCACCACCATCATCATCATCATTGTCTTATCATAATCACTGTAAAATGTTCATTTCTCCTTTAACCTTCTAAACATAATCATCAACACCACCATAATCATCATCATCATCAAAAAGTTCACTACTCCTTTAACAGTCGTCACTGTCATCATCATCATCAGTCCCCAACATCATAAAACATTTACTGCTCCGTTATATTGTTAAGCATAGTCATCATCAGCATTATCCCAAAATGTGTACTAATCATTTAAAAGGATAGTAATATTTAAAATGTAAAAAAAATATGTTGTAGGGTTTATCCCCCTGAGTAAAACAAGAGTACTCCCACTGCTGAAAGGTGTTTCATTCAAAAGTTATTAATTTTCAAAGTTGAATTTTTTAGGTGCAATATCACAGTGGCCTGAAATTGTACAGTGGCGCTGTTGCTACACCATCCTATGGAGATTTATGGTCCCGGGACCAGAGCTGTCCATAGGATCATGTAGCAACAGTGCCACTGTACAATTTCAGGCCACTGTGAAATTTCACCTAAAAAATTCAACTTTGAAAATTAAAATTAATAACTTTTGAATGAAACACTTTTCAGCAGTGGGAGTACTCTTGTTTTACTCAGGGGGATAAACCCTACAACATATTTTTTTTTTACATTTTAAGTATTACTATCCCTTTAAAGCTTTGTGTGCCAGAGGGGAACCCAATGCATTGCAAACCCCGTTGGCACTCAAATGTTTAATTACATTAACAGAACACTGACCCTATGACTTAATGGAGGCCAAGCTTAACAAGTTAAACCCTTTCCCACTTTGCATTCACGTGGTTAAAAGCTCCATTAAAATCAAAGACCATTTATTTTAGATATTTGGTTCAGATTTGTTACTCTCTCATATTTGTTGGTGAGGCCCGGTAACTTCTCACACTGAAACGGTATGCCCTTGAAAACCGATCTCAATAACTTGTCAGCCTTCACTTGGTAAGAATCATAAACATTCATTAATAACCCTGTTAAGCAATTACTGGATATGTTGTCACTCAGCCCAATTCCCAGTAGCTGCATTTATTTCTGCATTCTGCAAAAATGTATATTGATATGTCATTTTATAATATGAATCAATTAGCCCACATAGCTTTACCCTGCATCATTACTTTCCTGCCTGCTTAACCACACAGCATAATACAATTTTATATAATGCAATTAGATCATTAACGGTAACCTGCACTGGGGTATCACAGTTTATTTTGCTATTATTTGTGAGCTTTATTCACGATCAGTTTAACCCCTTAAGGATCAGAGTGGTGTACAAATCACAGTGTTTTTATAAGCATTAATTGTCTGCCATAACATAGCATGATAAAATATATGACCTGGGCATTCTTGACATATCAGACTGGTCCTGACACATTTGTCACATTGGTATGCCTCCCCAGGTATAAGGGTATCCCAGGCATGGGTCCTTGCTTCCATGTGTTTAGAGGGATTTAGCTGGACCACACTGATGAGGCCCTTATAGGGTGAAACGTACATCTGTGGGTTTACTGTCTTTTTTGTGTGGAGAGGATTTGCCTGACATTTTGGAGCTGTACTGTCTGTGGGAAGGACCAGTCTGATATGGATATGAAAATGTCCTCCCTGTAATGGCACATGGAAGTGAAAAATGTGACTTGTAGCAACATTGAGAGGCCACCATACCTAAGAAAAAGACACTTTATCTTTTTTGTGCTTGATGGGTGCTCGTCACATTTGTATCTCTTCCTGAGATAAATACAGAACCAGCCTCCTAACAACTAACTGAGCTAAATATTGAGCTAAATATTGTACCAGCTTCTTAACAGCTGACTGAGCTAAATACCTCACAGCTGACTGAGGTAAATACAGAACCAGCCTCCTAATAGCTGACTGAGGTAAATACAGAACCAGCCACCACACAGAGCCAGCCTCCTAATAGCTGACTAAGGTAAACACAGAACCAGCATCCTAACAGCTGACTGAGGTATACACAGAACCAGCCTCCTAACAGGTGACTGAGGTACCCACAGAACCAGTGTCCTAACAGCTGACTGAGGTAAACACAGAACCAGCCTCCTATCTGCTGAATGAGGAAATACAGATCCAGGCCTCCTATCAGCTGACTGAGATAAATACAGAACCAACCTCCTAACAGCTGACTACTGACCTCCTAAGAGCTCACTTAGGTAAATACAGAACCAGCCACCCAACAGCTGACTAGGTAAACACAGTGCCAGCCTCCTTACAGCTGATTGAGGTAAATACAGAACCAGCCACCAAACAGATGACTAAGGTAAATACAGAGCCGGCCTCCTTCCTTACAGATGACGGAGGTGAACCATTCTCATAACAGCTGACACATAAACAGTGGACCAGATGGCAATCAGCAGCTTCATGTAGACACTCCGCAAAGCAAACTGACTGACTTGGCACTTCGTGGCTGGATTACTCTTGGGATTGGTCACCCTAAGGGTAACAGGGGAATTCAGAAGTGGACCCCCTGCTCACAGTGCCTAGAGAGATCAGCTGCACATCACTGATGAAGCCCAACAAGGCAAAACTTATATCTGGGGTTGGCTGCTTCTCTTGTTCATAGAGTAATTGACTGGCACTACGTGGCTGGACTGCCTTTTGATAGGATCAGTATGATATGCTTTAGGATATTTCCACTCTGTGAAAAGCACTAGTGAGCTAAAAGAGATTGCACCCTGGGTAGGACACGTTTCCTATAGAGCCTCTTCATTTTGAGGGTAGACTCGTTCATAGTTGAGCATCTCTGACCAGCTCTTTGCTTTGCATAATTGTAAAATAAACATTAAAGCGGAACTTTCAGATTTTACTAAGTCGCCATGCATTCATTAAACGACTAGCTTGGAAATCAATGGCTTACCTTTAAAAAATAGCAGATTGTAAAGAAATCCTTCCGGAACCCAGGCTACAACACAGACATCTTGTCTACACGCCTGCACTGTCAGTCCCGGTCTCCATTGAGTAGGACTGCAGTGCACCATATGGTTACCTGAAGGGACTGCAGACCGCAATAACCTGCCTGTCAGTCCCCAAACAGCAAGCATTTCTTTACAATGTGTTATTTGTTTTCAAGGTAAGACATCGATTTCCTCGCTAGTCACCATGCTTTTAATGAATGAAAGTAAGATCTGAAAGTTCTGCTTTAATGTGATATTTTTTGCTGTGTAGCAATGTAATAGACCTATATACACACACTACAAAGGATACTGTCAAAAAAAAGGTGAAAATCAGGGAAGGAAAGAGGGACAGTGCCCCCAAAAAACTGTATATGTGGAAGGTACAAATGATCGTTCATACATTTTATCCAGTATTAATAAAAAAAAAAAAATTAACAAGCTGGGCGCAAATTATCACTGGAGAATCTATAAAAAGTAGATTTTTTTTTTCAATTTCTGTGTCGTTTACTTTATTATAAATAAAATAAATGGGTGCATTAGCCATATAAGTGTGGTATCAAAAGAAAGCCCTACTTGTACTTAAAAAAACAGTGTTTAATTTTTATATGGCTGGAATGAAAAACTTAGTGGGAAAATACTGTTGAACAGAAACATAGTCAAAAAGCTCAGAACTGCTATGATCCTTAACCCTTTGAGAGCCAGAGGGGTATGCAACGCATTGCATAAACCACCCCAGATTTTCCCAGTTCTTAAGGGGTTAAAACCATACCTTAACAATTCAGATGTTAAACCGTAATGATTTTCACTTACTCAGGAGTCAAGTAAGGAAGCAGATGCTCGGGTTCCTGCTGAGTTGACAGCACCAGATGTATGCAGAAAGCTGAGCGTAATAATTTCTAACACCTATTGTTGCACAGAGATATGATCCAGCCACTAATTGTGCACTCAAGGAAGAGAAGATTGACAGAAATATTATTATTTCTAGGTAAGCTAGAGTCTGAGACCAATTTCTCTGGTCTGTGATTGAATTCAGTAGCATTCTCTTCAATAACATCAGTTCTATTTAATTTTTCATATATTTGAATAGAAAGAAAACACTTTAAATCCCATTTTCAGGAACATGTGTAATGGTATTGATACCCTCTGGCCTGATATATTTAAATAACTTAATCAATTCTGGGACAAACTAACTTTTATTCAAGTGGTATATGTTATTTTAGATTAGATTGTTTTGACACCAATCTGGGGATTGTAGTGGCTGGTCTGAAAGCATATCTTCTGTATGATAGATAACCCTTGTGGAGGGGGAGTTGAATTAACCTCTTGGGTGCAATACTCTCTCTCTCTTTTTTTATTGTAGGCTTCAATATATGCCAGCAATACGTTGTGAGTTAATCGTCTTGTGTTCACATGAGGTCCCACTATGTGCTTGCATATCCCTCTGGCTGTTAACATGTTAACATTCACTGCCAGATCCTTCACTGGGAAAATCTAAGGCATGCATAGGAGAGAAGATGTATGGTGCAATGTGGTTCTCCGACTCCAATAAGTGTTGCCGAGTGTCCTCCATCTTAACTCTTTGTGTGCCAGAGGGGTCTGCAACGCATTGCAAAGCAATGCACTGTATACCTCTTTGGCTCTAAAAGGGTAAATGTAAAGTTTAAAACCTATGTATATCATGGAGCCAATAAAATGAATTTCATAATAACACAGATGCATTCAATTTTTGTCCAGGAAAGGATTTTTTCCATTATTTTTACCTACATCTCTTTTCAATTTACCACTTTTACTTTCTTTAATAGTTTTTTTTCCAATTTTTCAATATTTGTCTGTACTCTCTTACCCATTTTTTCAAAATCACTTGATTTTTCATATTTCTCCAATTTTTCATTAATGCCTTTCACCTCCAACTTACTTAGACAAGATTCCCTATATCTTGCAATCAACTTCATCACATTTTTGGAACATTGTTTTAAAGCATCTTCCCATGATCTCAGAAATCCCTCATCAGAGAAGGGGGAACATTTAAAGATTTGTAATCCTTATGGTACCAGATCTTTATCTAAATATTGCTCTAGGAGTAGACAATGCCACCAGTGCCTGACCTGAGACCCCAGTGTATTCTCCAACTGATCAAACAATCTCTTGATTTAAAGGGATAGTAATACTTCGTTTTAACTTTATTTTATTTTGTAGGCATTAAAAAAACATGAAGAATGATATAAGTCTTATCTCTCAAACCTTTATGGTTTAAAAGATATTCACAAACAAAGTATCCCCCCCCTGTTCAGCCAGATCAGAAGGGAGGTGCCCAGGTAGACTGCAGAGAGGGACAATCTTCAATTAAGATAAGGGAAAAAGCTGAAAAACTTGTCAAGGTGGGAAGGGCTTTCATTGTTCTCATAGGAAGAAGATTGTCCCCTGCTGTTATCTGTCTGGTCTATGGACTGGATTCCACATCTGAGAAGAGATGGCTTACACTAGGTAAAAGGGGCGGGGAGGGATACTTTGCGTGTGAATATCTCTTAAACCATAAAGGTTTGAGACATAAGACATCATTCTTCATGTTTTTTTAATGCCTACAAATTAAAATAAAGTTAAAATGAAGTGTTACTATCCCTTTAAATTTTATTGTCACCTGGCACTATATCCTTGGGATGAATATCTTTTTTAAAAAATTCCTTTAAGGCATTTTTTCAGTGTAACCGTGATTGCATGGAGAGACATGCCATTTTAGGTATCACCTTTAAAGGCTGCTGCTTCTTTATCCAAACTATGAATATACATGTTTTCCTTATGTGGGATGTAATCAATGTGCAGTTAATGTGTATTGCAGCACATATAGATACTGGTTGGTCCTATTGATTAAGAAATCTCTCAGCTTGGACTGTGAGTCTCGGGGCTATATTATATTTATGTGGAAATTGAGTTTGTGGTTCACAATGCAAAACATTGCGAGATCTTGATACAGTGGGTATCCATTTGAAGTGTCGCATGTAAAGTTTTGCGTCATAAAATGTTGCATGTTTTTGACCACGTCATTTGAAGTGTCGCAATTAAACTTATGCTTCTTAAAGTGTCGCAAATTCTACATTTTGCTTAGTTCTGAATGGCGCATTCATCATATCGTGCATTAACATGTCACAGCATTAAGGATGCAATATGGGTGCATTAATGACGAAATTTGGATGCAACATTAAGGACGCAATATGGGTGCATTAATGACACAATTTTGGTGCAATATGGACGCAATAAGGACGCATTATGGACACAATATGATTGCAATATATGGACCCAATATGGGTGCAATATTGGTGCAGTAAGGACAAATTAAGGAAGCAATATGGGTGCAATATTGGTGCAATAAGGACACATTAAGGACGCAATATGGGTACAATATATGGGTGCAATATTGGTGCAATTGGGACACATTAAGGATGCAATATGGGTGCAATATTGGTACAATAAGGACGCATTAAGGAAGCAATATAGGTGCAATATATGGATGCAATATGGGTGCAATATTGGTGCAATAAGGACATATTAAGGTTGCAATATGGGTGCAATAAGGACACATTAAGGATGCAATATGGGTGCAATACAGGTGCAATAAGGACGCATTAAGGACACAATATAGGTACAATATATGGGTGCAATATTGGTGCAATAAGGACACATTAATGATGCAATTTGGGTGCAATATTGGTGCAATAAGGACACAGTAAGGATGCAATATGGGTGCATTAAGGATGCAATATGGGCGCAATATGGGTGCATTAAGGACGCAATATGGGCGCAATATATGGACTCAATATTGGTGCAATAAGGACGCATTAAGGACAAAATATGGGTGCAATATGGGTGCAATATTGGTGCAATAAGGATGCATTAAGGACGCAATATGGGTGCGATATATGGACGCAATATGGGTGCATCAATGACGGAATTTGGGTGCAATATGGGTAACAATATTGGTGCAATAAGGACACATTAAGGATGCAATATGGGTGCATTTTTGGTGATTTTGAGTGGGTTTTGGTGGGTTTTGTGGGTTTTGCGTTGGTTTTTGGTTGGGTTTTGTGGGTTTTTTGGTTGGGTTTGGGTTGCGTTTTGAGTTGGTTTTGTGGGCTTTGGGTTGGGTTTGGGTTGGTTTTTGGGTAGGTTTTGGTGGGTGTTGGGTTGGTTTAGATGGATTTTGGGTTGTCTTTTGAGTTGGGTTTTGGGTAGGTTTTGGGTTGGGTTTTGTGGGTTTTGGGGTTGGTTTTGGTTTAGGTTTTGGGTTGATTTTAGGTTGGGTGTTGGGTAGATTTTGGGTTGGGTTTTGAGTTGGGTTTTGGGTAGTTTTGGGTTGGTTTTGTGGGTTTTGGGTTGGTTTTGGTTTGGGTTTTGGGTTGGTTTTGGGTTGGGTTTTGTGGGTTTTAGGTTGGGTAGGTTTTGGGTTGGGTTTTGTGGTTTTGCATCCTTAATGCACCCATATTGCATCCTTAATGCACCCATATTGCATCCTTAATGCACCCATATAGCGTCATGATTGCACCCATATTGCACCCATATTGCTTCCTTAATGCATCCATATAGTGTCAGTATTGCACCCATATTGCGTCCTTAATGCACCCATATAGCGTCAGTATTACACCCATATTGCGTCCTTAATGCACCCATATAGTGTCAGTATTGCACCCATATTGCGTCCTTAATGCACCCATGTTGCGTCCTTAATGCACCTATATTGTGTCCTTAATGCGCCCGTATAGCGTCATTATTGCACCCTTATTCAGTCCTTTTTGCACCCATATTGCGTCCTTAATGCACCCATATAGCGTCAGTATTACACCCATATTGCGTCCTTAATGCACCCATATAGCGTCATTATTGCGCCCATTTTGCGTCCTTAATGAACCCATATAACGTCAGTATTGCACCCATATTGCAGAGCTATATCTGGCTGCCTGGTTACAGACTATGAATCAATACATTCACTGTGTCACAGACAATGTATCAATTTTGTATCTCCACTCTGGAAGAGTGATCGTATCGGAAAGTGATAAAGTGTATTACTCTTCCTTTACTAGTGATAAGTAAAATCACACTGTGGGCCATATTCTGTCCACCTCTCACTTCTAGTTGTGTTTATCAATCAGTTTTGCTCATGGCGCTCCTAAAGGCAGTCAGCCATTTTCAGGACACCCCTATCATTTTATACGTTATTTATCAGGGAGTAACGAAGGGGACAAATATATAAATATATACCTATTTTTAGATCTCACAATCAGAATAACAAAAACACGCATTGCATGTGTTAATATTACATATGCTGTGGCCTGTTTTGGGCCAGTGAGTCTGATTCATGTATGTATGTATGTATGTATATCTTTATTTCTATGGCACCACACAGTGTATGCAGTGCCTTACAACAGTAATATGTTACAATATATAAAAGGGGATAAAATAAGTGTCATAGTCTTAGAAACAATAGGAGAGAGGCCCCTGCCCCAAAGAGCTTACATTCTAAAAGGGTGATGGGAGACAGACAACAGGGTGTAAGGATGTCAACCTCTGTGAGTTCAGTTGCAATATATGTTGCTGTAGGACTCACAGCTTTGACTTCCAGCTACTTATTTCTCCTCTACATCCTTCAGAAGAAGTAATATTGTGCTGGGAAATTTTGCATCATAGGAAACACATGAGAAAAATGTGTTGGAATAGGAGAAAAGAAAAAAATGTGTTGAAATAGGAGACAAATGTGTGAAAATTGGAGAAAAATGTGTTGAATAGGCGAGAAATGTGTTTGACTATTAGAAAATGTGTTAGAATAGAAGAAAAATGGAGAAAAATGTGTTGAATTGGAGAAAAATGTGTTAGAAAATGAGAAAAATGTGTTAATAGGCAAAAAATGTGTTAGAACAGGAAAAAAATGTGTGGAAAAAGGCAAGAAATGTGTTAATAGGAGAAAAATGTGTGGAGATAGGCAAAAATTTTGCTGGGATAGGCAAAAAGGGGGAACATTTTGCATTGGAGAAAACTTTTACAAAAAAAGAGAAAAATTGTTTTTTGTAAAAACTCATGCGGGAAATTTTTCTTACTTTTCACCCACCCCTACTGTTGAACAGATCAAGAACACTCTTCACGATGTAGGCACAGAACTGACATATGTCTGTTTCCAGTGTGAAAACCACTGACCAATAGGTTTGTGCATGATTTTGTTGAATTGCGCATGAAAAATCAAGAATAGCGAACAGCTGAGCATGTTTTTATTTTTGTGGCTGTGGTCAGGATTAATTAATCTGTTTGAGTGGAATAGCCAATGTGCCTAATGCAGGAAGTGCTATTGTGAACGAATTTATACGCCTGTGTGGTCTTGTCATAAAAAAATATTTTTATGCGCAATTGAAGACGCCTTTGTTATTCGGTTTCCTGGAATAGAACATGCTCAATATCTATCTGCGCATGAAAAATGCCTTTAGCACGTGTGCACATTTCTTGCATCCCGCCAGTGGAGTACATAAAGAGAAGACTACATCAGCATTCCCACAGAGGGTTTTCCTTAAAGGGATAGTAATGTTTCATAATAAAATCAGCTCCAATTAATCATCATAGTATTTGGACTTTGGAAAGTGTTATTTCAATACTGTCAGAGCTGTAGTTCAAGAGTAATTCAATGACAAAGTATCCCTCTCCCGCCCCTTTTACTGATGTAACACTGCTCAGCCAGAGCAGAAGGGAGGTGCCCAGGTAGACTGCAGAGAGGGACAATCTTCAATTAAGATAAGGGAAAAACCTGAAAAACTTGTTAAGGGGGGCAGGGCTTTCATTGTTCTCACAGGAAGAAGACTGTCCCCTGCTGTTATCTGTCTGGTCTATGGACTGCATTCCACATCTGAGAAGAGATGGCTGTAACGGTTTGTTTAGACACTCAGACCAGTAGGTAAAATAAATCAATCTTTTATTGAAAGAAATAAAATGCAAAGGATCGCCCTCTACAGTTGACAGCAACAATTGCAAGCTATTACACAGTACACATAGCTTTAATACAATATACAGAAGGCACCCAACATAGGTACAGAGAATAGGGAATAGGACCCTAAAGGGTGTATGAGAACAATTTGTCAGTCTCAGCTGTGGGGTTTGGCACACCCGTGTGGTGTAGAGATAAACTGAGCAAATGTGCACAGCACAGAGTTCATATGAAGATGAGTAGTAGATGTTCAGTGACCAATATAAGTTATAGCAGCACAGTAACCCACGATAGCCCCCACGGGCGTTCGTCAATAGACCAGTGAGCCTGCAAGTGCGAGAGTATGTAGCACCCACGGGCGTGATTGAGACTAGCCTGAGATGCGAAGCTGGCGTTTTAGCCCCCACGGGCGTATAACTGGAGACCACTGTAAGCACAACACGAGCCAAGAGCCCCCGCGGGCGTTTACCTACGGATTGAGCAAGAGCTTGGAGCCTAACCTTGCCATCAATAGCCGCACTGGACACCTCCGTCGTTAACCGTGAGACCAAGAACCAAGAACACCCAACCGGCCTACCAGGATTGACTACTCTGCAAACGTAACCGGGAGTCGCCGTCCAAGTAGCGGCCAACTCAGCAGCAGTAGACTTACAAGGTAACGGTTCTATATTAAGCAAGGAGGTCCGGTCAGAGAGGAGCGGCAGTGCAAGGGTTAATAGGTACGTTTGAATCTCCCAGGCTCGGTATGGTAGATTAGCTCTGCAACGTATAAAGGCTCGGTACAAGAGGCACAGCTTCTGCAAGTCGGCAAGGAACTCTGCACAGATGGATGGGTTACCCAGGAGGGTAATGGTCACACTAGCTTGGCACAGCAATGCAGGATTCAGAATGTCGCGGCGGCAACAACAAGCCAGGCAGCCGCGAACAACTTGAAGCAGGAAGTCAGCCAGCCGGGTCGTAGCACATAGAGGGTTCTCAAACAAGCCGGGTCGGAGCATGTAGAGGATTCTCAGACAAGCCGGGTCGTAGCACGTAGAAGATTCTCAGACAGGCCGGGTCGTAGCACGTAGAGGATTCTCAGACAAGCCGGGTCATACACGATCAGGAACACAGGAGAGTAGTCAGAACAGGCCAAGGTCTGTACACAGGAATTCGGATTCAGGAACACAGCAACAGCAAGTCTGGCTCAGAAACACCACGAAAGGGCCTCTGACAGATGTAAGCGTCAGGTATAAAAAGGTCACCAAGGGGCGGGCCAAGCAAATCACAGTCTGCCACAGATGAGAGTGACAGAAAGATCACAGGCACTGTGATAATGGCTTACACTAGGTAAAAGGGGCGGGAGGGGAAACTTTGCTTGTGAATATCTCTTAAACCATAAAGGTTTGAGAGATAAGACTTATATCATTCTTCATGTTTTTTTAATGCCTACAAAATAAAATAAAGATAAAATGAAGTATTACTATCCCTTTAAGATGCAGTCCACAGGTAAGCCTCAAGAACAAAAACACTAGAACAAAGTTTTATGGGCAGATGAGACAAAGATTTACATCTACTGAGGGTGGGAATACCGTGGAGAAATAACGCTACTGCACACAATTGAAAGCATAACACCTCATCTGTGACACATGGTGAATGAAGTATGATGGCTTGGGCAAGTATAGCTGCCAGTGGAACTGGCTCACTTGTCTTTATTGATCAGGGGAGGGCTGGCCTGGGGAGCAGAGGGGCAATTGCCCCCTGGGGCAGTCATATGTCTTGGCCTGTAGTCTACTGCTTCAATCAGTCTCCCACTTGCTACTGTAAATGGACCTACACTAGTGATACCACAGAGCTTACAAGTGAAATGGATCTACACTAGTGATACCACAGAGCTTACAAGTGAAATGGATCTACACTAGTGATACCACAGAGCTTACAACTGAAATGGATATACACTAGTGATACCACAGAGCTTACAAGTGAAATGGATCTACACTAGTGATACCACAGAGCTTACAACTGAAATGGAGCTACGCAAGAAGCATAACCCAATTTACACGTAAGCTCTATGGTATCAGCACAGCTTTACTTAAATTGTAAGCTCTGTGGTATCACTAATGTAGTTTTCTTTCAATTGTAAGCTCTGTGGTATCACTAATGTAGTTCTATTTCAATTGTAAGCTCTGTGGTATCACTAATGTAGTTCTATTTCAATTGTAATCTCTGTGGTATCACTAATGTAACCCCATTTCAGTTGTACTCTACATGGTGTCACTTGAGTCACAACATTAATGTCAAATTTAAGATTAACAAAAGGTTGTGGAGTGAGACAGTGGGATGGATCACTAGTAGAAATGGGCGACTTGATTGTATTTGCCCCCCAGGCTACAAGTTGCCAGCCCTCCCCTGTAGTGATGAGCGAGCACCCCAATGCTCGGGTGTTCGGGTGCTCTGACCGAGCACCCCCTGAGGCTCGAGTGCTCGGCCGAGCACCCGAGCCCCATTGAAGTCAATGGGAGGACTCGAGCATTACACCAGGCACCCCCTGCTCTGATGAGGGGAGGGTGCCTGGTCCATAGGAAAAGGGCAGAAAAAGATGGAAACACTACAGAAATGGTTCAGGGACAGCATAGGGAGGATGTCTGGATGCATCTTGGACTCCAACGTCGCTGCTGGGAACGATCTTTCGCCCGTAGTACGCCATTTTTACAGACTGACCGTAAAACACACAAAAAGGAAGATAAAAACGACTTTAGGCGAAAAATTGTTACCAAACAGTATTTGCTGTATATTTACTTGTATATCATCTGCAAATTCTCCCAAAAATTTCCTCGATTTTTCTGAACTGAGGCCATGATTAAGAGGGAAACGTGTGCAGAGACAAATTCTCCCAAAAATTTCCTTGATTTTCAGAACTGAGGCCATGATTAAGAGGGAAACGTGCACAGAGGCAAATTCTCCCAAAAATTTCCTTGATTTTCAGAACTGAGGCCATGATTAAGAGGGAAACGTGCACAGAGGCAAATTCTCCCAAAAATTTCCTTGATTTTATTGAACTGAGGCCATGATTAAGAGGGAAACGTGCGCTGAGCTGACCATCTAAAACATTATGGGTGAGGGTCTGCTGCAGAGCTGACCATCCTAAACATTATATGCGAAGGCCCGCTAGTGAGCTGACGCTATAAAACATTATATGAGAGGGCCCGCTAGAGAGCTGACCCAATAAAACATTATATGAGAAGGCCCGCTGGTGAGCTGACCTATATAAAAATTGGCAAACAGGGCCCGCTGGTGAGCTGACCCTATATAAAAATTATATCACAGGGCCCGCTCGTGAGCTGGCCCTATATAAAAATTATATCACAGGGCCCGCTGGTGAGCTGGCCCTATATAAAAATTATATCCCAGGGCATATGGAAGAGGAGGAGGAGGATGAGAAGATTAAGAGTCAACCATATACCCGTTTTTTGGGTGGAAGGGGTGAATGGGAATACAGAGTATTCCCATCATTGTAAATAACATATATAAAGTGAGTTTATGTTCCCCCGGGGCTTTCCTCCAGTGGAGTGGAGAAGTCAGGGGAAATCCAGGCCTTGTTCATTTTTATAAGTGTCAACCTATCAGCATTGTCGGTGGAAAGGCGGATACGCTTATCTGTTATGATGCCACCAGCAGCACTAAATACCCGCTCAGACAGAACGCTGGCGGCAGGGCAGGCCAGCACCTCCAAGGCGTAGAGTGCCAGTTCATACCACGTGTCCAGCTTGGACACCCAGTAGTTGTAAGGCACAGAGGGATCATTGAGGACGCTGACACGGTCTGCTACGTACTCCTTCACCATCTTCCAAAACTTTTCCCTCCTTGTGACACTAGGCTGCGCATCAGGGTGAGGGTGCTGGCGGGGTGTCATGAAGGTGTCCCACGCCTTGGAGAGTGTTGCCCTGCCTTTGTCGGAACTGCTGTGTGCTCCCCTTTTCTCCCCTTCTCGGTTGGCCAAGGTAGCACGTACTCTGCCGCCAGCGTTGTCAGATGGAAAATTTTGGAGCAATTTTTCGACAAGAACCTTCTGGTATTGCAACATTTTGCTTGTCCTCTCCACCGGAGGAATGAGAGATGAGAAATTCTCTTTGTAGCGGGGGTCCAGAAGGGTGAACACCCAGTAATCCGTGTTGTTTAAAATGCGTATAACGTGTGGGTCACGGGAAAGGCAGCCTAACATAAAGTCAGCCATGTGTGCCAGAGTACCAACAGTCAAGATTTCGCTGTCCTCACCAGGAGGATGACTCTCAATATCCTCATCCTCTTCCTCCTCTTCTGCCCACCCACGCTGAAGAGATGGAACTAAAGTTCCATGGCTACCCTCTGTAGCGGAGGCAACCGTGTCTTCCTCCTCCTCCTCCTCCTCCTCCTCCTCCGCCTCCTCCAATTGTCGCTGAGAAGACGAAGTGAGGGTGCTCTGGCTATCACCTTGTGTAAGCTCTTCCTCCCCCATTTCCACCTCTTCCACATGCAAAGCGTCGGTTTTAATTGTGAGCAGCGAGCGTTTCAGTAGACACAGAAGTGGGATGGTTACACTGATAATAGCGTTATCGCCGCTCACCATCTGTGTCGATTCCTCAAAATTGCGTAAAACCTCGCAGAGGTCTGACATCCATTCCCACTCCTCACTTCTGATTACAGGAAGTTGAACGGAGAGGCGACGACCGTGTAACAGCTGGTACTCCACTACTGCCCTCTGCTGCTCACAAAGCCGGGCCAACATGTGGAAGGTGGAGTTCCAGCACGTGCTCACGTCACACAGCAGCCGGTGAGCTGGCAATTGTAAGCGCTGCTGCAGCTTCAACAGGCCGGCTGAAGCTGTTGATGACTTACGGAAATGTGCACACACGCGGCGCACCTTGGTCAAGAGATCATGCACATTGGGGTAGGTTTTTAGAAATCGCTGCACCACTAAATTAAATACATGCGCTAGGCATGGTACGTGTGTGAGCTTGCCGAGCTCCAAAGCCGCCACCAAGTTACGCCCATTATCACACACAACCATGCCTGGTTGCAGGTTGAGTGGCGAGAGCCACTGCTCGGTCTGGTGACTAATCCCCTGCAACAGCTCTGAGGCCGTGTGCTGTTTGTCCCCAAGGCAGATCAGCTTCAGCACGGCCTGTTGACGCTTCCCCACTGCAGTGCTACACTGCTTCCAGCTACTGGCTGATGGGGGAGTGGCGCTGTGTGTAGAGAATTCGGAGGTGGAAACGGAGGAGGAGGAGCCAATAACGTAGGTGCTGGTGGAAACCCTGATGGAGGTAGGGCCCGCAATCCTCGGCGTGGGTAGCACCCGTGCCATCCCAGGGTCCGAGTCGCTCCCAGCCTCCACGACATTCACCCAGTGTGCCATCAGGGAAATGTAGCGTCCCTGGCCACAAGCACTTGTCCATGTGTCAGTCGTTAAGTGGACCTTCCCAGTAACTGCGTTGGTCAGGGCACGGGTGATGTTACGGGACACATGGTGGTGTAATGCGGGGATGGCACACCGGGAAAAGTAGTGGCGGCTGGGGACCGCGTACCGAGGGACAGCTGCTGCCATCAGGCTGCGGAAGGACTCAGTGTCCACAAGCCTAAATGGCAGCATTTCGATGGCCAGTAATTTTGAAAGGTGTGAGGTTAGTGCTATGGCCTGTGGGTGGGTGGCTGGGTACTTTCTCTTGCGCTCAAATGCCTGGGGTAACGACATTTGGACGCTGTGCTGGGACAGGGAAGTGGATGTGGTCGCTGATGGTGCTTCAGATGGTACAGGTGCAGGGCGGGAGGTATGCGGGCCTGCGCCTTCGACAGGCGATTGGCCGACACCGAAAACAGGGGAAGAGGAGGCAGTGGTGTGGCCTGCAGACACAGATGGGCGATCCAGGCATTCCTCCCACTTACTGCGGTGCTTGGATGCCATGTGTCGGATCATGCTGGTGGTGGTGAGGTTTCTAGTGTTCATGCCTCGGCTCATTCTGGTGTGGCACAGGTTGCAAACTACAATTCTTTTGTCGTCCGCACTTTCCTTAAAAAAACGCCATACCGCGGAACACATACCCCTTGGCAAGGTAGATTTACGCAAGGGGGTGCTCCGTGGAACATTTGCGGGCCGGTTTGGTGCGGTCCGCCTTCTTTCTGTAGCCACACCACTGCCTCTTCCAGCCTGTTGCGGTGCTGCAGATGGCTCACCCTCAGGACTGCTGACATCGCTCGGCTCTACACCTTCCCAGGTGGGGTCAGTCACCTCATCGTCCACCAAGTCCTCCTCCACTTCCTCACTCTGATCATCCTCCTCAAGTCTTGATCCCACCACATACTCAGTCATTGACAACTGTATAACATTCTCCTCAACAAGGTCTTGAGACGGAAATAGTGGTTGATTTAATGGCAACTGTGTCTCATCATCATCATCATCATCCACTACTTCCTTTGACCTTAAATGCCGTTCACATCTGTCATCTTCTTGTGATTGGGTAGCCTCTAGAGGTTGTGAATCAGGGCACAAGATGTCATGTTCCTCTGCAAGCGTGCTTGGAGAGAGGGTCAAATGAAGGATTGGTGATGAGACGAGCTCCTCACTATATCCCAGTGTGGGATCACTTCTTTGACCAGACCGTGTATGGTGGGAGGAAGGATGATCAGAGTGAGGATTATTTTGACCAGACTCTTGGCTACTGAGAGTGGACTTGGTGGAAGACAGGGTGGTGCTTAACCGACTGGAAGCAGTATCAGCTGTCATCCAACCGACCACCTGTTCGCAGTGGTCGGACCTCGAGAGTGATGTCCTGCGACGCCCTGTAAAATTAGACATGAAGCTAGGTATGGTGGATGTCTTTCTTTCTTGTGCTCTGGCACCAGGCACAGTTTCTCCGCGTCCTGACCCGCGCCCTGAACTTTCAGGATCACGTCCACTTCCCCGTCCCTTTTTACCCGCCTTCTTCATCTTACACAGAATATGTGACTTAAATATTTGAGTTTGAAAACTTAACAGTATTTCTTATTATTCTGCAACTGTACAGAGTACACAGAATAGGCTGCTAAACGGCGGTGAAACACACTGAATGGAATATGTGACTTTAATATTTGAGTTTGAAAACTTAACAGTATTTCTTATTATTCTGCAACTGTACAGAGTACACAGAATAGGCTGCTAAACGGCGGTGAAACACACTGAATGGAATATGTGACTTTAATATTTGAGTTTGAAAACTTAACAGTATTTCTTACTATTCTGCAACTGTTCAGAGTACACAGAATAGGCTGCTAAACGGCGGTGATACACACTGAATGGAATATGTGACTTTGATATTTGAGTTTGAAAACTTAACAGTATTTCTTACTATTCTGCAACTGTACAGAGTACACAGAATAGGCTGCTAAACGGCGGTGAAACACACTGAATGGAATATGTGACTTTAATATTTGAGTTTGAAAACTTAACACTATTTCTTACTATTCTGCAACTCTGCAGAGTACACAGAATAGGCTGCTAAACGGCGGTGATACACACTGAATGGAATATGTGACTTTGATATTTGAGTTTGAAAACTTAACAGTATTTCTTACTATTCTGCAACTGTGCAGAGTACACAGAATAGGCTGCTAAACGGCGGTGATACACACTGAATGGAATATGTGACTTTAATATTTGAGTTTGAAAACTTAACAGTATTTCTTATTATTCTGCAACTGTACAGAGTACACAGAATAGGCTGCTAAACGGCGGTGAAACACACTGAATGGAATATGTGACTTTAATATTTGAGTTTGAAAACTTAACAGTATTTCTTATTATTCTGCAACTGTACAGAGTACACAGAATAGGCTGCTAAACGGCGGTGAAACACACTGAATGGAATATTTGACTTTAATATTTGAGTTTGAAAACTTAACAGTATTTCTTATTATTCTGCAACTGTACAGAGTACACAGAATAGGCTGCTAAACGGCGGTGAAACACACTGAATGGAATATGTGACTTTAATATTTGAGTTTGAAAACTTAACAGTATTTCTTATTATTCTGCAACTGTACAGAGTACACAGAATAGGCTGCTAAACGGCGGTGAAACACACTGAATGGAATATGTGACTTTAATATTTGAGTTTGAAAACTTAACAGTATTTCTTATTATTCTGCAACTGTACAGAGTACACAGAATAGGCTGCTAAACGGCGGTGAAACACACTGAATGGAATATGTGACTTTAATATTTGAGTTTGAAAACTTAACAGTATTTCTTCCTATTCTGCAACTGTACAGAGTACACAGAATAGGCTGCTAAACGGCGGTGAAACACACTGAATGGAATATGTGACTTTAATATTTGAGTTTGAAAACTTAACAGTATTTCTTATTATTCTGCAACTGTACAGAGTACACAGAATAGGCTGCTAAACGGCGGTGAAACACACTGAATGGAATATGTGACTTTGATATTTGAGTTTGAAAACTTAACACTATTTCTTACTATTCTGCAACTCTGCAGAGTACACAGAATAGGCTGCTAAACGGCGGTGATACACACTGAATGGAATATGTGACTTTAATATTTGAGTTTGAAAACTTAACAGTATTTCTTATTATTCTGCAACTGTACAGAGTACACAGAATAGGCTGCTAAACGGCGGTGAAACACACTGAATGGAATATGTGACTTTGATATTTGAGTTTGAAAACTTAACACTATTTCTTACTATTCTGCAACTCTGCAGAGTACACAGAATAGGCTGCTAAACGGCGGTGATACACACTGAATGGAATATGTGACTTTAATATTTGAGTTTGAAAACTTAACAGTATTTCTTATTATTCTGCAACTGTACAGAGTACACAGAATAGGCTGCTAAACGGCGGTGAAACACACTGAATGGAATATGTGACTTTAATATTTGAGTTTGAAAACTTAACAGTATTTCTTCCTATTCTGCAACTGTGCACAGTACACAGAATGTGCTGCTAAACTGCGGCGACGCACACTGAATGGAATATGTGACTTTGATATTTTAGTTTGAAGACTTAACAGAATGTGCTCTAATCTGCAACTTTGCACACTAAACAGAATGTGCTCTAATCTGCAACTTTGCACACTAAACAGAATGTGCTCTAATCTGCAACTTTGCACACTAAACAGAATGTGCTCTAATCTGCAACTGTGCACACTAAACAGAATGTGCTCTAATCTGCAACTTTTCACACTAAACAGAATATTTTTTTTTTTTTGTTTTTTTCCCCCCACACAAAATAACCTGCTGCCCCCACACACAGTAGTCCTAAAAAGGACTTTTGGTTCTTTTTTTTCACAATTTTTTTTTTTCCTCCCTACACTGCCTTTCCCTTCCTATCCTCAGCTCTCCCTGGCTCAGACTGAGCCGAACTCGATGGTCAGGTGCTATACAGCACCCGACCACGGGTTCTGGCCAGCCAATCAGTGTAATGCCAGCAGCCAACATGGCTGCTGGCATTACACCGATGTCAGAGCCTCCCTGCACGTTTATTGGCTGCGCAGCAGCCGCAAAATGTGCGGGGAGGAGACCCGAACATGGCGGGCGAGCACATGCGGTACTCGTACGAGTACCGCCATGTGCCGAGCAGAGCGATGCTCGAGCCGATCCGAGCATCGCCCGAGCATGCTCGCTCAACACTACTCCCCTGTTATTGACGATGTGTCAAGGTTTGGCTGAGTTGCTCTAATGCTCCTGTTGACTACTGCTTCCTGAGCTACTCTAGAGCTCTGCAGTTGATTATTGCTGCTTTTCCTTTCCCTGTCAGGCTGAGTCAGCTGATGCTTAACGAACTGTCTTGACCTCTCAGTTTCCATGGTTACTCACCTGACTGTTATCAGCCAACCCCTTCCAGATTATTTAAAGCAGCTAGACTCACTTCCTCCTTGCCCTTGTGTCTGTTTCTTTCTGCAAGAGCGCTCTCCTGAGTTCCTGATAATATCCGTGTATGACCTGGCTTCCTCTGACTTCCCTTCTGGCTCCTGACTCCTGGCTTGTTCCTGACATCGCTGACATCTGTGGTCCTGACTCCAGCTTGTCTGAGTAACTGCCTTGGTATCTGACCCTGGCTTGTCCCTAATATGATGCGACTGGCTGATGGAGGCAGCAGGATGAATTCTGAAGTGTAAAGAAATATTTTATGTTCTCATATCCAAACAAATGCCTCAAAACTCACTGGAATGCACTTCACTTGCTGTGGGATAATAACCCCAAACATATTCCTAAAGCAACCACAGTGTTTTTTCAGGGCCAAGTAGTGGGATATTCTTGACTGGTTAAGTCAATCACCCAACCTGAATGCAACTGAACACGCATTTCACTTGCTGAGGACAAGACTGAAAGGGAAAATGCCACAAATAAACAGGAACTGAAGATGGCTACAGTACATGCCTGGCAGAGAATCAACTGGGAAGATGGCAGCATCTGGTTATGTCTATGGGACGGAGTCATTGAATGCAAAGTAATTGCATTAAAGGGATAGTAATACTTAAAGTTGATCTCTGAGTCTTCTTTATGTTTTTTTTAACATGTAGAACTATATTTAATTACTTATATTGTTGTAGCTATTCAGGCTGAAAGGATCCCCCTCCCCCTCTTTTGACCGCCTTCCCTTAGATCTTGAATCCGGTCATGGGACCAGACAGATGAAGTGAGGGACAATCTTCATTCAGTAAGTATAAGGAAAACCCTGCTTCCCCTTGATGAAGGAGGACAGTATTTTTCTTTTGCTTACTGAAGATTGTCCCTCACTGAGCTCCATCCGTACCAGACAGAGAGGCAGAGTGAAGGAGGGAAAAGGGTGGGAGGGGGATACTTTCAGCTTGAAGAGCTTTTGAACTACAAAACTTTATTACATATAGCGCTACATATTAAAAAAAATATATAAAGAAGTTTCAGTGCTAAACTTTAATAAAAACATTACTATCCCTTTAAAGTAATAAATATGATGACTTTGCTTAACCCCTTAAGGACCAGAAAAATCTGAGGTGGATTGCACTTAAGGACCTTTTTGACTATGACTTTGTTCAACAGTGTTTTCCCTCTAAGGCTTTTATTTCTCCCATGCAAATTATATACCATTTTTTCGCACATAATTAGGGCTTTCTTTTGATACCACACTTATATGGGTACCCACCATTTATTTTAATAAAATTAAAGAAAACAGTAACAAAATTGTAATAAACACCATTCTTATTTTTTCTCCTGGGATTACTTGGGCACAATGGGTTAAATATTTATGGAGAATGCATGGAAGGTATGACCGGTCATTCATACATTCAAAATGGGCAGTTTTAAGTGGGCACTGTCCCCCCTGGGTGAAAATCCCCATGTCCCTCTTTCCCACCCTATTTTCCTACTTTTTTATTGGTTAGATGGTAGTGTGTACAAGTGTATTACATGGCTCCACAACAATAAAACTCCCATTATTACATAGTAAAATAATAAATTAGGTTGAATAAAGACACAGGTCCATCAAGTTCAACCTTCTCCTCATACCCCAGTGACTGAGAATTGTATAGCTTTCCTGCTACCAAATAAGTTAGTCTTTATCAGACCTTCCTGATCAGCCTACTGATAAACAGTATAACTCTGTATGTTCCCTTTTGAAATAATGTATCTAATCTTCTCTTAAATGTGTCCATTGTATCTGCCATAACCACCTCCTTGGGCAAGGAATTCCACAATTTAACAGACCTTACTGTAAAAAAAACCCTTCCTCTGCTGAAGTCTAAACTTCCTTTCCTCTAATCTTAAGGGGTGTCCCCTGGTCACCTGATCAGACCATGGAATGAATAGCTCACCGCAGATATCCTTGTATTGGCCTCTCATATACTTGTTGTACAATGTGATAAGGTCTCCTCTTTGTCGTCTTTTCTCTAGAGTAAATAAGCCAAGTTTGTCTAGTCTTTCCTCATATGTCAAGTACTCCATTCCCTTAATTAATTTTGTTGCTCTTCGCTGTACCCTCTCTAGTTCTAGTATATCCTTTTTCGGGAACTGTTGCCCAAAATTGCACTGCATACTCAATGTGAACTCTTACCAATGATTTGTACAATGGCAAAACAATGTTATCCATTCTTTCTTTGATACCTCTTTTTATGCAAGACAGGATTTTGTTTGCTTTTGCTACTGCTGTTTGACACTGGTCACTGTTTCCAAGTTTGTAGTTGACAAGGATACCCAGGTCTTTCTCTAGCAATGAGTCCCCTAAAATGATTCTATTATAAGTAGCCTTGGGATTGTTTCCTCCCAAATGCATGACTTTACACTTCCCCACATTAAATTTCATATTCCATTTGTTTGCCCAATCTGACATTTTATGTAAATCCCTCTGTAGAGAGCAATTATCCAGTTCTGAATTAATTACCCTGCATAATTTAGTGTCATCTGCAAATATTGATATTTTGCTTTCTATATCTATTCCCAGGTCATTTATAAACATGTTAAACAGCAGCAGACCTAATACTGAACCCTGAGGTACTCCACTCTCCACTGTAACTGTATTGGATAATTGGAGAATTGTTCATTTTGTGTTTAAAGGTCAGCAGATTTCTTTAATAAATTGTTTCTTTAAAGGGATAGTAATAGATAATTTTACATTTATTTAATATTGTAGGCATCAAAAAAATATGAACAACGAAGTAAGTCTTATACCTCACTAAAGTTACCTCTTCTTGGCTGTTTGAGCTCTAGCTGAATACATCATTGGAATGGGCACACTTTGTAGACTGATCCAATAAAGTATTTATGTTTTGCTCACGCAGTTTCAGCTCTGCTGAAGAGCCTCCATGTGGTCAAATTCTACAGGCGTCAGCTAGAGCGCAGACTTCTCTCAAACAGCCAAGAAGAGGTAACTTTAATGAGGTATATCTCTCATACCATAAAGGTTTGAGAGCTAAGACTTCCATTGTTGTTAAACAAACATAAAATTAACTATTACTATCCCTTTAAATGAAATATGTGCTCTGTTTTAAATTTTTTTAAGAAAAAGAAACAAAACAAAAAAAACAAGTTTCTCTTAGCAGATCAGAAATGGACCTGCATCCAGGCAGCCCCCAGCACCATCACTGAAGGGGTTAATACCCTCAACTACTGCATTATTTTTTTTTTTACTATGTGTCTGCTCTCTGCTTCTCTCTCCCCCATACTTTAACAGTAAGGAAGAGAGAGGCAGAGAGCAGACACAAAGGCAGCGTGTCAAGCACACTGCCTTTTTGAATCAAAATGCCGGTATATGTGATTGCTCCTGGAGCGATTACGTGTACCGACAGAAGAGACAAGGACTGAAGCTGAGCGCTCCAGTCCCGGTGGCTGACTGGATGCAGGGCCATTTTTGCACTGTTAAAAGCAACTTTTTTTTTTTAATAAATTAAATAAAAAGAAGAAATGTGAATTAAAAATTCTACGTGTACACGAAATCTAATAGTTTAAATAATAAATAATGGCAGTGTGATTGTTGTGGAGGCACTTATACAAACCACCAAATATTGTAAATGAAAAAGTGGGAAACTAGTGAGGGAAAGAGGGACATGGAGATTTTCAAACAGGGGGAACAGTGCGCACTTAAAACTGGACATTTTGTAGGTATAACTAACCGGTCATTCATGTAGTCTTCATAAAAATTTAACCCACTGTGCCCAAATGATCCCAAGAAAAAAAGATAAAAATGATGTTTTTTTTACAATTTTTTTTACAGTTTTCTTTAATTTTAATAAAACAAATGGCGGGACATCCATATAAGTGTGGTATCAAAAGAAAGCCCTAAATGTGTGCGAAAATGGTATAAAATTTGTGTGGCTGAAATAAAAGCCTTAGAGGGAAAACATTGTTGAACAAAGACATAATCAAAAAGGTCAGAATTGCTCCGGTCCTTAAGTACAATGCACCTCAGATTTTCCCGGTCCGTAAGGGGTTAACCCGTGATGTGCCAGGACCATCATGGGTCCTTATGGGAAGTGTACCCATGATGGTCCTGGCATATCATGGGTCGCTAAGGGGTTAAGATTACGTTATGTTTCCAATTACATTTGGTCTCCTAAAATGTAGGGCTATGTATAAAAAGGGCTGTAATTCTTAACTAGTTCATGGTTTATGGATGCAAATACCCTCAAATTAAGTCTGGATCTATAACAACTCACAAGACAGTGCAAGAAAACAAAAAGAGAAAAAAACAATGTAAATGTAATGTTTAATCAAAATAAAAATATAAAAACAATTACGATTTTACACTCACAATTGCCCTTCTTGGGCTTATGCATCTCACACGGTCCCTCTCTTGAATCGCCAACGTTCTGTGTCCTCCCAACCTCCTGACAACTTCTCTGGATGCACTCTGGTCCTTAAGAAGTAAATCAGCTTATCCTGGATGATGTGGTAGTTATCCGGAATAAAATCGCCACGGAATTCTATAACAGTTTCTCACTTTTTATTTGTTGTCAAAGCGGTGGTGTTCCAAGTCCGCTAAGGTAAAGGTGAGATGGATCTCGTGGTGACTCAAACTCGGACGCCAGAAAACCCCGGCAAGCAGGATGATGAAAAGGGGCAGGGTGGGGGAAACCTCACAGGGGGAGTGGAGAGGGACCGTTCAGTAGTGTCCCAAGCGCTTTCTCAGACCTCTGTCTGCTTCTTCTGGGGTTAACAAAGACACTAAAGGGATACTCCCATATATATATAGATTCCTATCTGAGTATATGCAAATTAGAACTCGTCCATCTCAACATATGTGGATACATAGAAAACAAATAAATGAGTATGAGATAAGTGAGATGTGTGTGAAAAAGAGAACTTGTCATGAGGAATAAGTGAAGGAAAAGAATATAAATAAAAATGAAACTGAATTAAATGTGAATATAAATTAAACGTTATGGAACAGTGAAAGAATAATTAACCCCTTAAGGACCGGGAAAATCTGAGGTCGTTGCAGTTCTGACCTTTTTGACTATGTCTTTGTTCAACAGTGTTTTCCCTCTAAGTCTTTTATTCCACCCCCATAAAATATATACTGTTTTTTAAGCACAAATAGTGATTTCTTTTGATACCCCACTTATATAGATAAACCACCATTTACTTTATGAAAATTTTTTTAAAAAAAGTTAAAAAAGGTAAAAAAAACCCACCATTTTTAATTTTTCTCTTGGGATCAGTTGGCCACAAAGGGTTACATTTTTATGGAGACTGCATGAAAGGTATGACCGGTCAATCATACCTACAAAATGCGCAGTTTAAAGTGGCCACTGTCCCCCTGGGTGAAAATCCCCATGTCCCTTCTTCCCACCCTATTTTGACACTTTTTTGTCCCTGGTATTTGGTGGTGTATATAAGTGTATTACATGGCTCCACAGCAATCACACTTGCAATATTCTTTAGTTACATGTATTTTTTTTTTAAATACATTTTTTTTTTTGTAAAAAAAAAAAAGTATGTTTTTTTTTATTTAAAAAAAAAAAGTGTATAATTGCAGGTCAAAAATTGAAAAATCCTGCACCAGCAGTGAAGGTGTTAATACCCCCAGCTGCTGTTTTTTTTTTTTTACCACTAAGTGTCTCCCATCTACTTCTGTCTCCCTTACTTTGATAGCAAGGGAGACAGAAAAAGAGGAGACACACAGAGGTAAGCATGCGGTGTGTGCTTACCTCTGTCTCAGAATGCTGGTACATGTGATCGCTGATACAGCGATCGCATGAACCAGCAGAAGCAAGAAGGGCTGAGACTGAATGCCCTGGTCTCGGAGCGCTCAGTCTCAGCCTGGAATTAATGATAGCAGCGTGCACGGAGGCACGCTGCTATCATTTAAGCCATGACAGTCCTGGACCGTCATGGGTCGTTAAGGGTATAACAACCCATGACGGTGCAGGACCGTCATGGGTCCTTAAGGGGTTAAGTGAACATGTCATGTACAGAATGTGTATGATAAACTACGATAGTACGATGTTGTGAGTGGATGGTGAATATTGCTGGCGACAGACAAATGTCTCATATCTAATTGAAAAGAGACTGATATGTTGAAGGGAAAGTGAAATACGTGTGAATGTGAATTAAGTGTTATGGAACAGTGAAGAAATGAATGAGTGAACATGTCATGTATGAAATGTGTATGATGAACTATGATTTTATAGTATGTGAATGAATGGTGAATATTACTTAGCGATAGACAAGTGTCACATATCTAATTAATGAGAGAGTGCAGTTTGAGGAGAATGAATATCCACACTAGTTGAGAGTCACACTATATTTATGCCCAATACAGGTATCAGACAGAAAAAATAATAATAAAAACACTCAAATGGGAGTGGATATATAAAAGGCAATCTGGTTTTGGTTAAAAGACAATTCAAAATCAACTGATTAATATATACATACCAATATAATATATTTAAATGAATATTTAAAATACATGTCAATTGTGATAAAAAAAATATATATTTTTTTTAGTAAAACCAACATATGTATTCTTAGAAGAAATACACACTTAACAATCTTATAGGATACAGGCATAAAATCTTGAATTCTTTAAAAAATCACGAATTATTAAAAAATTTTTACCTGTAATTTAAAGGGATAGTAATACTTTGCTTTATCTTTATTTTATTTTGTAGGCATTAAAAAAACATGAAGAACGATGTAAGTCTTATCTTTCAAACCTTTATGGTTTATGAGATATCCACAAGTAAAGTTCCCCTCCCGCCCCTTTTACCTAGTGTAAGCCATCTCTTCTCAGATGTGGAATGCAGTCCATAGACCAGACAGATAACAGAAGGGGACAATCTTCTTCCTATGAGAACAATGAAAGCCATGCCCCCTTTGACAAGTTTTTCAGGTTTTTCCCTTATCTTAATTGAATTGTCCCTTAATTGTCCCTCTCTGCAGTCTACCTGGGGACCTCCCTTCTGATCTGGCTGAACAGGGGGGGAACTTTGCTTGTGAATATCTCTTAAACCACAAAGGTTTGAGAGATAAGACTTGTATCGTTCTTCATGTTTTTTTAATGCCTACAAAATAAAATAAAGATTAGTGTTGAGCGAGCATGCTCGGCCGATGCTCGGATCGGCTCGAGCATCGCTCTGCTCGGCACATGGCGGTACTCGTACGAGTACCGCATGTGCTCGCCCGCCATGTTCGGGTCTCCTCCCCGCACGTTTTGCGGCTGCTGCGCAGCCAATAAACGTGCAGGGAGGCTCTGACATCGGTGTAATGCCAGCAGCCATGTTGGCTGCTGGCATTACACAGATTGGCTGGCCAGAACCCGTGGTCGGGTGCTGTATAGCACCTGACCATCGAGTTCGGCTCAGTCTGAGCCAGGGAGAGCTGAGGATAGGAAGGGAAAGGCAGTGTAGGGAGGAAAAAAACAAAAATTGTGAAAAAAAAGAACCAAAAGTCCTTTTTAGGACTACTGTGTGTGGGGGCAGCAGGTTATTTTGTGTGGGGGGAAAAAAACAAAAAAAAAAATATTCTGTTTAGTGTGAAAAGTTGCAGATTAGAGCACATTCTGTTTAGTGTGCACAGTTGCAGATTAGAGCACATTCTGTTTAGTGTGCAAAGTTGCAGATTAGAGCACATTCTGTTTAGTGTGCAAAGTTGCAGATTAGAGCACATTCTGTTTAGTGTGCAAAGTTGCAGATTAGAGCACATTCTGTTAAGTCTTCAAACTAAAATATCAAAGTCACATATTCCATTCAGTGTGCGTCGCCGCAGTTTAGCAGCACATTCTGTGTACTGTGCAGAGTTGCAGAATAGGAAGAAATACTGTTAAGTCTTCAAACTAAAATATCAAAGTCACATATTCCATTCAGTGTGCTTCGCCGCAGTTTAGCAGCACATTCTGTGTACTGTGCAGAGTTGCAGAATAGGAAGAAATACTGTTAAGTCTTCTAACTCAAATATCAAAGTCACATATTCCATTCAGTGTGTTTCACCGCCGTTTAGCAGCCTATTCTGTGTACTCTGCAGAGTTGCAGAATAGTAAGAAATAGTGTTAAGTTTTCAAACTCAAATATCAAAGTCACATATTCCATTCAGTGTGTATCACCGCCGTTTAGCAGCCTATTCTGTGTACTCTGCACAGTTGCAGAATAGGAAGAAATACTGTTAAGTTTTCAAACTCAAATATCAAAGTCACATATTCCATTCAGTGTGTATCACCGCCGTTTAGCAGCCTATTCTGTGTACTCTGCAGAGTTGCAGAATAGTAAGAAATAGTGTTAAGTTTTCAAACTCAAATATTAAAGTCACATATTCCATTCAGTGTGTATCACCGCCGTTTAGCAGCCTATTCTGTGTACTCTGCACAGTTGCAGAATAGGAAGAAATACTGTTAAGTTTTCAAACTCAAATATTAAAGTCACTTATTCCATTCAGTGTGTATCACCGCCGTTTAGCAGCCTATTCTGTGTACTCTGCAGAGTTCCAGAATAGTAAGAAATAGTGTTAAGTTTTCAAACTCAAATATCAAAGTCACATATTCCATTCAGTGTGTATCACCGCCGTTTAGCAGCCTATTCTGTGTACTCTGCAGAGTTGCAGAATAGTAAGAAATAGTGTTAAGTTTTCAAACTCAAATATTAAAGTCACATATTCCATTCAGTGTGTATCACCGCCGTTTAGCAGCCTATTCTGTGTACTCTGCACAGTTGCAGAATAGGAAGAAATACTGTTAAGTTTTCAAACTCAAATATTAAAGTCACTTATTCCATTCAGTGTGTGTCACCGCCGTTTAGCAGCCTATTCTGTGTACTCTGCAGAGTTGCAGAATAGTAAGAAATAGTGTTAAGTTTTCAAACTCAAATATTAAAGTCACATATTCCATTCAGTGTGTATCACCGCCGTTTAGCAGCCTATTCTGTGTACTCTGCACAGTTGCAGAATAGGAAGAAATACTGTTAAGTTTTCAAACTCAAATATTAAAGTCACTTATTCCATTCAGTGTTTGTCACCGCCGTTTAGCAGCCTATTCTGTGTACTCTGCAGAGTTGCAGAATAGTAAGAAATAGTGTTAAGTTTTCAAACTCAAATATCAAAGTCACATATTCCATTCAGTGTGTATCACCGCCGTTTAGCAGCCTATTCTGTGTACTCTGCACAGTTGCAGAATAGTAAGAAATAGTGTTAAGTTTTCAAACTCAAATATTAAAGTCACTTATTCCATTCAGTGTGTATCACCGCCGTTTAGCAGCCTATTCTGTGTACTCTGCAGAGTTGCAGAATATTAAGAAATAGTGTTAAGTTTTCAAACTCAAATATCAAAGTCACATATTCCATTCAGTGTGTATCACCGCCGTTTAGCAGCCTATTCTGTGTACTCTGCAGAGTTGCAGAATAGTAAGAAATAGTGTTAAGTTTTCAAACTCAAATATTAAAGTCACATATTCCATTCAGTGTGTATCACCGCCGTTTAGCAGCCTATTCTGTGTACTCTGCACAGTTGCAGAATAGGAAGAAATACTGTTAAGTTTTCAAACTCAAATATTAAAGTCACTTATTCCATTCAGTGTGTGTCACCGCAGTTTAGCAGCCTATTCTGTGTACTCTGCACAGTTGCAGAATAGTAAGAAATACTGTTAAGTTTTCAAACTCAAATATTAAAGTCACTTATTCCATTCAGTGTGTGTCACCGCAGTTTAGCAGCCTATTCTGTGTACTCTGCAGAGTTGCAGAATAGGAAGAAATACTGTTAAGTTTTCAAACTCAAATATTAAAGTCACATATTCTGTGTAAGATGAAGAAGGCGGGTAAAAAGGGACGGGGAAGTGGACGTGATCCTGAAAGTTCAGGGCGCGGGTCAGGACGCGGAGAAACTGTGCCTGGTGCCAGAGCACAAGAAAGAAAGACATCCACCATACCTAGCTTCATGTGTAATTTTACAGGGCGTCGCAGGACATCACTCTCGAGGTCCGACCACTGCGAACAGGTGGTCGGTTGGATGACAGCTGCTACTGCTTCCAGTCGGTTAAGCACCACCCTGTCTTCCACCAAGTCCACTCTCAGTAGCCAAGAGTCTGGTCAAAATAATCCTCACTCTGATCATCCTTCCTCCCACCATACACGGTCTGGTCAAAGAAGTGATCCCATACTGGGATATAGTGAGGAGCTCGTCTCATCACCAATCCTTCATTTGACCCTCTCTCCAAGCACGCTTGCAGAGGAACATGACATCTTGTGCCCTGATTCACAACCTCTAGAGGCTACCCAATCACAAGAAGATGACAGATGTGAACGGCATTTAAGGTCAAAGGAAGTAGTGGATGATGATGATGATGATGAGACACAGTTGCCATTAAATCAACCACTATTTCCGTCTCAAGACCTTGTTGAGGAGAATGTTATACAGTTGTCAATGACTGAGTATGTGGTGGGATCAAGACTTGAGGAGGATGATCAGAGTGAGGAAGTGGAGGAGGACTTGGTGGACGATGAGGTGACTGACCCCACCTGGGAAGGTGTAGAGCCGAGCGATGTCAGCAGTCCTGAGGGTGAGCCATCTGCAGCACCGCAACAGGCTGGAAGAGGCAGTGGTGTGGCTACAGAAAGAAGGCGGACCGCACCAAACCGGCCCGCAAATGTTCCACGGAGCACCCCCTTGCGTAAATCTACCTTGCCAAAGGGTAGGTGTTCCGCGGTATGGCATTTTTTTAAGGAAAGTGCGGACGACAAAAGAATTGTAGTTTGCAACCTGTGCCACACCAGAATGAGCCGAGGCATGAACACTAGAAACCTCACCACCACCAGCATGATCCGACACATGGCATCCAAGCACCGTAGTAAGTGGGAGGAACGCCTGGATCGCCCATCTGTGTCTGCAGGCCACACCACTGCCTCCTCTTCCCCTGTTTTCGGTGCCGGCCAATCGCCTGTCGAAGGCGCAGGCCCGCATACCTCCCGCCCTGCACCTGTACCATCTGAAGCACCATCAGCGACCACATCCACTTCCCTGTCCCAGCGCATCGTCCAAATGTCGTTACCCCAGGCATTTGAGCGCAAGCGAAAATACCCAGCCACCCACCCACAGGCCATAGCACTAACCTCACACCTTTCCAAATTACTGGCCATCGAAATGCTGCCATTTAGGCTTGTGGACACTGAGTCCTTCCGCAGCCTGATGGCAGCAGCTGTCCCTCGGTACGCGGTCCCCAGCCGCCACTACTTTTCCCGGTGTGCCATCCCCGCATTACACCACCATGTGTCCCGTAACATCACCCGTGCCCTGACCAACGCAGTTACTGGGAAGGTCCACTTAACGACTGACACATGGACAAGTGCTTGTGGCCAGGGACGCTACATTTCCCTGACGGCACACTGGGTGAATGTCGTGGAGGCTGGGAGCGACTCGGACCCTGGGATGGCACGGGTGCTACCCACGCCGAGGATTGCGGGCCCTACCTCCATCAGGGTTTCCACCAGCACCTACGTTATTGGCTCCTCCTCCTCCGTTTCCACCTCCGAATTCTCTACACGCAGCGCCACTCCCCCATCAGCCAGTAGCTGGAAGCAGTGTAGCACTGCAGTGGGGAAGCGTCAACAGGCCGTGCTGAAGCTGATCTGCCTTGGGGACAAACAGCACACGGCCTCAGAGCTGTTGCAGGGGATTAGTCACCAGACCGAGCAGTGGCTCTCGCCACTCAACCTGCAACCAGGCATGGTTGTGTGTGATAATGGGCGTAACTTGGTGGCGGCTTTGGAGCTCGGCAAGCTCACACACGTACCATGTCTAGCGCATGTATTTAATTTAGTGGTGCAGCGATTTCTAAAAACCTACCCCAATGTGCATGATCTCTTGACCAAGGTGCGCCGCGTGTGTGCACATTTCCGTAAGTCATCAACAGCTTCAGCCGGCCTGTTGAAGCTGCAGCAGCGCTTACAATTGCCAGCTCACCGGCTGCTGTGTGACGTGAGCACGCGCTGGAACTCCACCTTCCACATGTTGGCCCGGCTTTGTGAGCAGCAGAGGGCAGTAGTGGAGTACCAGCTGTTACACGGTCGTCGCCTCTCCGTTCAACTTCCTGTAATCAGAAGTGAGGAGTGGGAATGGATGTCAGACCTCTGCGAGGTTTTACGCAATTTTGAGGAATCGACACAGATGGTGAGCGGCGATAACGCTATTATCAGTGTAACCATCCCACTTCTGTGTCTACTGAAACGCTCGCTGCTCACAATTAAAACCGACGCTTTGCATGTGGAAGAGGTGGAAATGGGGGAGGAAGAGCTTACACAAGGTGATAGCCAGAGCACCCTCACTTCGTCTTCTCAGCGACAATTGGAGGAGGCGGAGGAGGAGGAGGAGGAGGAGGAGGAGGAGGAAGACACGGTTGCCTCCGCTACAGAGGGTAGCCATGGAACTTTAGTTCCATCTCTTCAGCGTGGGTGGGCAGAAGAGGAGGAAGAGGATGAGGATATTGAGAGTCATCCTCCTGGTGAGGACAGCGAAATCTTGACTGTTGGTACTCTGGCACACATGGCTGACTTTATGTTAGGCTGCCTTTCCCGTGACCCACGCGTTATACGCATTTTAAACAACACGGATTACTGGGTGTTCACCCTTCTGGACCCCCGCTACAAAGAGAATTTCTCATCTCTCATTCCTCCGGTGGAGAGGACAAGCAAAATGGTGCAATACCAGAAGGTTCTTGTTGAAAAATTGCTCCAAAATTTTCCATCTGACAACGCTGGCGGCAGAGTACGTGCTACCTTGGCCAACCGAGAAGGGGAGAAAAGGGGAGCACACAGCAGTTCCGAGAAAGGCAGGGCAACACTCTCCAAGGCGTGGGACACCTTCATGACACCCCGCCAGCACCCTCACCCTGATGCGCAGCCTAGTGTCACAAGGAGGGAAAAGTTTTGGAAGATGGTGAAGGAGTACGTAGCAGACCGTGTCAGCGTCCTCAATGATCCCTCTGTGCCTTACAACTACTGGGTGTCCAAGCTGGACACGTGGTATGAACTGGCACTCTACGCCTTGGAGGTGCTGGCCTGCCCTGCCGCCAGCGTTCTGTCTGAGCGGGTATTTAGTGCTGCTGGTGGCATCATAACAGATAAGCGTATCCGCCTTTCCACCGACAATGCTGATAGGTTGACACTTATAAAAATGAACAAGGCCTGGATTTCCCCTGACTTCTCCACTCCACTGGAGGAAAGCCCCGGGGGAACATAAACTCACTTTATATATGTTATTTACAATGATGGGAATACTCTGTATTCCCATTCACCCCTTCCACCCAAAAAACGGGTATATGGTTGACTCTTAATCTTCTCATCCTCCTCCTCCTCTTCCATATGCCCTGTGCTATAATTTTTATATAGGGCCAGCTCACCAGCGGGCCCTGTGATATAATTTTTATATAGGGCCAGCTCACCAGCGGGCCCTGTGATATAATTTTTATATAGGGTCAGCTCACCAGCGGGCCCTGTTTGCCAATTTTTATATAGGTCAGCTCACCAGCGGGCCTTCTCATATAATGTTTTATTGGGTCAGCTCTCTAGCGGGCCCTCTCATATAATGTTTTATAGCGTCAGCTCACTAGCGGGCCTTCGCATATAATGTTTAGGATGGTCAGCTCCGCAGCAGACCCTCACCCATAATGTTTTAGATGGTCGGCTCAGCGCACGTTTCCATCTTAATCATGGCCTCAGTTCTGAAAATCAAGGAAATTTTTGGGAGAATTTGCCTCTGCGCACGTTTCCCTCTTAATCATGGCCTCAGTTCTGAAAATCAAGGAAATTTTTGGGAGAATTTGCCTCTGCGCACGTTTCCCTCTTAATCATGGCTTCAGTTCTGAAAATCA
Source organism: Rhinophrynus dorsalis (assembly GCA_037306005.1). Classification (NCBI taxonomy): domain Eukaryota; kingdom Metazoa; phylum Chordata; class Amphibia; order Anura; family Rhinophrynidae; genus Rhinophrynus; species Rhinophrynus dorsalis. Next base: position 478,076,554 of record CM074723.1, on the reverse strand, counting down.
AGGAAATTTTTGGGAGAATTTGCCTCTGCGCACGTTTCCCTCTTAATCATGGCCTCACTTCCGAAAATCAAGGAAATTTTTGGGAGAATTTGCAGATGATATACAAGTAAATATACAGCAAATATTGTTTGGTAACAATTTTTCGCCTAAAGTCGTTTTTATTTTCCTTTTTGTGTGTTTTACGGTCAGTCTGTAAAAATGGCGTACTACGGGCGAAAGATCGTTCCCAGCAGCGATGTTGGAGTCCAAGATGCATCCAGACATCCTCCCTATGCTGTCCCTGAACCATTTCTGTAGTGTTTCCATCTTTTTCTGCCCTTTTCCTATGGACCAGGCACCCTCCCCTCATCAGAGCAGGGGGTGCCTGGTGTAATGCTCGAGTCCTCCCATTGACTTCAATGGGGCTCGGGTGCTCGGCCGAGCACTCGAGCCTCAGGGGGTGCTCGGTCAGAGCACCCGAACACCCGAGCATTGGGGTGCTCGCTCATCACTAATAAAGATAAAACAAAGTATTACTATCCCTTTAAGACCGGTATGCCAAAACTTTGCACGGGACAACAGAATAATACAAAATCATATTATCCAAGTATCACAACTCAAAATATCAAACAGTTATAAAAAAGCAATGAAATCAGATTCAATATTTAAAACCTTAGGTTGTAATGTTTGTAGCTCATAAATCCAAAAAGATTCACAATGTCTGAGTCTCATGAGCCTGTTCCCCCTCTGTGACCAAGCTTTTCTATACCTAAAATGGTAATATCCTTGTGCTGGCAATTGTGGATAAGCCTACACTGGTTGGAGAGGCTATGAGACTCAAGACCCTTTTGAATGTTATTCAAATGTTCTGAAAACCTAATTTTATGTATCCTTTTTGTGCGGCCCACATATTGTAGGTCACAAACACATGTAATTAGGTATACTATGAACTTAGAATTACACGTAAGAAGAGATTTAATTTCATATTCTTTTTGCGTTATATTTGATTTAAAGGGATAGTAATACTTATAATGTAAAAATTTTTTAGGTGCAATATCACAGTGGCCTGAAATTGTACAGTGGCGCTGTTGCTACACCATCCTATGGAGATTTATGGTCCCGGGACAAGCGCTGTCCATAGGATCATGTAGCAACAGCGCCACTGTACAATTTCAGGCCACTGTGATATTGCACCTAAAAAATTCAGCTTTGAAAATTAATAACTTTTGAATGAAACACCTTTCAGCAGTGGGAGTACTCTTGTTTTACTCAGGGGGATAAACCCTACAACATATTTTATTTTTACATTTTAAGCATTACTATCCCTTTAAAATGAGTGTATTTTTTTTTCTTTGGAAGGTGTTTACAACAACTACAGTTTAACCGTGCACACTGGAACATAACTAGAGGAGGTGGTAAAAAATTAGATCCAAATTTAGATTTAGTGTTTTTTTATATATATATATATATATATATATATCACTGGGAGCTACATAGTTGGCAATATTTTCATTTTTCTTGAAAATTACCCTAGGGTATGGTCCCAGTCGAGTTGTCCTCAAATTAAAGCTGACAGTCTGCACTTTATCCTCATAAACATTGCTTAATTTGTTTCAATTTAAACCCAACATGCTGGAGCCAAAACAACAAAACTTGTGTCATTGTCCAAATACTTATGGACGGCACTGTACTACTAACCAGCAAGGAAAGAAATTGCAGTTTTGCTTTCAAAACCCTTGTGCCAACACTTCAAAATCCGTCTTTTGTCCATATCTCCTAAAGCACAGCTGTAAGCCACTGCAGAATGTAAATGTGATAATTGAATTACAAGTTCTCAGAAGCTGTCTGTGTGAGAGTTTTGTTAGAAATGTGCTGGGTGGTTTTCTCCCTCTTGGCTGTTTTGTGCACGGGCAGGAAAACTCACAAGACTTATTATAATACTGATCTCGTTATGCTCAACAACTCTGGTGGAGTAAGATATGTAAAATTGTTTCTGAAATCCACTTTTGTACAAAAGAGTAAAACAAGCTGTAGATACAATGTTTCTAATTTTTACAGCATAATGATGAACAGGGCTCAAAATTTCCACTCTCCACTAGCCAATGGCGAGTGAAAATTTAGCCCTGGTGAGTAGAAATTCAGCCCTGGTGGATATGTTATGGCTTGCAGTGGCGAGTAACTTTTCAGGTCTGGCTAGTAGCAAAGGACTTAAAATTATAAGCCGTGATGATGAATACATATAAAGAGCGTGTTATGGTAAGACAGTTAAGACAGATGAAAGAAAGCAATTACCACCTTAAGGGTCCATCATGTGCTATAACCCTCACGGGAAAACTTCCCTTAAGGACCCATGATGATCCTGGCACGTCATGGAATTCAGGGGTCCCTGTGAGGCTGCACAATGTTTAGGGATCCCTGAAATCACTGGGGGAAAAAATTGCTCCGTGGTCCTTAACTGTCGGCCGCATGGCCAGTCCTTGAGGGGTTAAAAGTTGCTTTTATGTCAAAGATCATGGAGTAAAATGTCTGTGTGTGTCTGTGTGTGAGTGTGCATGCATATGTGTGTATGAATATGTATGTATATGTATGTAATTGTATGTGGGTTTGTGTAGGTATGTATGTTTGTGTGTGTATGTGTGTATGTCTGTGTCTATGTCTGTGTGTGTATGTGTATGTGTGTGTATATATGTGTGTGTATGTGTATATATGTCTGTGTATGTATGTGTGCGTTTGTATGTGTCTGTGTGTGTTTGTATGTGTCTGTGTGTGTATGTTTGTGTATGTATATATTTGTGTGTGTAGGTGTGTATGTATTTGAGTGTATGTATATGTACGTGTGTCTGTGTGTGTATGTATGTGTATTTGTATATGTATGTGTGTGTATGTGTGTGTTTGTGTGAGTCTGTGTGTATGTGTGCATGTATATGTGTGTCTGTGTATGTGTATGTATATGTATATATGTATGTGGGTCTGTGTGTACATGTGTATGTATATACGTGTGTGTATCTATGTGTGTGTATATATGTGTGTCTGTGTGTGTCTGTGTGTATGTGTGACTATGAATATATATGTGTGTATATGTATGTATGTGTGTGTGCGTGTATGTATATAAGTGTGTGTATGTATGTGTGTATATGCATATGTATGTATATGTATGTGTGTGTGTATGTGTGTGTGTATGTGCCTGTGTGAGTGTACATGTGTGTATGTATATGTATGTGTTTGTGCGTATATGTATGTATATGTATGTTTGTGTATGTGTCTGTGTGTATGTGTAACTATGTATATATATATATATATATATATATATATATATATATATATATATACTAGCAATGTGGGACGACGTTGCCCGTCATGTTATGCAGGGAATGTTTTTTTTTTTAAATAAATGTTATGATAGTGAAATACAGCGTAGGGTGTACTTGTCAGAAAGGTACACACAGTGATACACAGACACATGCGCAAACACACACACATACAGGCGGACACACAGTGATAGACAGAGACGCATGCAACACACATACATACACACACATGCACTGACATACACAAACAGTGACACACAGATGCAAATCAGAACATACATACATACAGTGTGAGCAGTGTAAGTAACGTACCTCCCAACATTTCAAATGGCCAAAGAGGGACACTTGTGTTTTAGGTGGTGTTACTGGGGGCGTGGCTGGTGGTGTATTTTAGAGATTTTTTAACCCTTTGAGTGCCAGGGGGTAAGCAATGCATTGCATACCCCTCTGGCATTGAAATGGTTAAGTTACTCTTTCTGTAAGTGAATGATTTTGAAGAAGATGAAAGTATTTTTTTATACAGACTAATTTAACAGATATATACAGACGTTTATACCCACATTACTGAGGGTTTTATTGATGTGGAGCAATCTGATACACTGGTATATACACCACACAGTGTGATCTCCTAAATTAGGCTGACCAGATCTCACCTTTAACAGGGGACACATAGGAAATAGTCATTTTTCAGTACTTCACTGAAATCAATGCAGTCCTGCAGTATGCATTTTTCCTATGCGTCCCCAGTTAAAGGTGAGGTCTGGTCAGCCTATCCTAAACAGAGGAGCAGAGGGATTTGGTCTCAGACAGGGACTGTCCCTCCTATGCTGTATAGTGTCAGTCCTTATACACAGACTGTATACTATACAATGCCAAGCCATATATAAATAGTTTATCATTCATGCTATACAGTGATCTACGTACAGCATGGAGATGACTGCAGGAACTGACACCTCTACTTACAGACAGACTGACAAACAGTCTGCTCTCTTTCTCTCTCTTTGTGCAATATATAAATACAGTCACACCCATGTCTCTACCACTTACCAGCTCAGCTGAAGCCCCTGCTCTGCACATATGTGTATATGTGTCTGCCAGTGTGTGGGGGGCATGTGTGTGTGTCTGTGGTGTAGGAGTGAGTGGCAGCCATTTTTTTTTCAGCCTTAGATAGTGGTGGGGGGCTGGATAGTGGGGGCGGGCCAAAAATCACACCCCCACTGAATCACCCAATGGGAGCAGTAATCCTCTTTACTGCCGCCCCTGGGTGTGTTTTGCCAGGCACAAAGTCTTCTTTTATATATATATAGATATAAGATATATATATGTGTGTGTGTGTATATATGTGTGTATACGTGTGTATCTGTGTGTGTTTGTGCATATATGTGTGTGTATGTGTGTGTTTGTATGTGTCTGTGTGTATATGTGTGTGTATATATGTATGCATGTGTGTGTGTGTGTGTGTGTGACATGAAAGGAACACCAATACCGCCAAATAATAACGATAGATGGAAGAAATTATTCTATTCATTGATTAATATTTATCCAAATCAGGCCATTTCCTTAGACCTGAGCATTATTAGTACATGTATTGTTTTGGTTCTGTTTTGTTAAAAAAAAAAAAAAAAAAGAGTTTCAGTTACCTTACAGCATTTTAAAGTTCAGGGACGTCAACAGAGAAGAGTTGGGATCTTCTCTCCCACCTCTACTATCTCCCGCCCAATAGAGTGTTTCCTTCTTCTTCTCCAGTCCTCTGCTACCTTCCATCTTCTCCATCCACTCTCCTCCCTTCTGTCTCTTCCATTCCTCTCCCCTCCCTTCCATCTCCTCCATCCCATTCCCCTCCCTTCCATCGTCTCCATTCCACTCCCCTCCTGTCCATCTACTCATTTCCTCTACCTTCCATCTCCTTCATCCCACTCCCCTCCCTTCCATCTCCTCCATCCCACTCCCCTCCCTTCAATCTCCTCCATCCTTCTCCCCTCCCTTTCATCTCTCCCATCCCACTCCCCTCCCATCCATCTAATAATTTCCTCTCCCTTCCATCTCCTCCATCCCACTCCCCTATGTTCAGTCTCCTCCATCCCACTCCCCTTCCTTCCATCTCCTCCATCCCACTCCCCTCCCTTCCGTCTCTTCCATCCCACTCCCCTCCCTTCCATCTAATCATTTCCTCTCCCTTCCATCTCCTCCAACCCACTCTTCTCCCGTCAATCTCCTCCGTCTCACTACCCTCCTTTCCATCTTCTCCATCCCACTCCCCTCTCATCTATCTCCTCCATCTCACTCCCTTCCCTTCCGTCTCCTCCATCCCACTCCCCTCCTTCTGTCTCGCCATCCCACTCCCCTCCCTTCCCTCTACTCATTTCCTCTCCCTTCCATTCTCCTCCACACCACTCCCCTCCCTTCAATCTCCTCCATCCCACTCCACTCCCTTCCATCTAATCAGTTCCTCTCCCTTCCATCTCCTCCATCCCACTCCCCTCCCTTCCGTCTCTTCCATCCCACTCCCCTCCATTCAATCTCCTCCATCCCACTCCCCTCCGTTCAATCTCCTCCATCCCACTCCCCTCCCTTCCATCTCCTCCATCCCACTCCCCTCCCTTCCGTCTCTTCCATCCCACTCCCCTCCCTTCCATCTAACCATTTTCTCTACCTTCCATCTCCTCCGTCTCACTCCCCTCCCTTCCATCTCCTCCATCCCACTCCCTTCCCTTCCATCTCCTCCATCCCACTCCACTCCGTCTGTCTCCTCCATCCCACTCCCTTCCCTTCCATCTCCTCCATCCCACTCCCCTCCGTTCCATCTACTCATTTCCTCTCCCTTCCATCTCCTCCATCTCACTCCTCTCCCTTCTATCTCCTCCATCCCACTCCCTTCCCTTCCATCTACTCCATCCCACTCCCCTTCCTTCTATCCCACTCCCTTCCTTTCCATCTCCTCTATCCCAATCCCCTCCTTCTGTCTCTTCCATCCCACTCCCCTCCGTTCCGTCTACTCATTTTCTCCCCTTCCATCTCCTCCATCCCACTACCCTCCCGTCAATCTCCTCCGTCTCACTCCCCTCCCTTCCATCTCCTCCATCCCACTCCCTTCCCTTCCATCTCCTCCATCCCACTCCACTCCTTCCATCTCCTCCATCCCACTCCCTTCCCTTCCATCTCCTCCATCCCACTCCCCCATTCCATCTCCTCCATTTCTCTCCCCTCAGTTCTACCTCCTACATTCTTCTCCTCTCCCTTCCATCTCCTCCATCCCACTCCCCTCCGTTCCATCTACTCATTTCCTCTCCCTTCCATCTCCTCCATCCCACTCCCCTCCCTTCTATCTCCTCCAACCCACTCCCCTCCCTTCCATCTCTTCCATCCCACTCCCCTTCCTTCCATTTCCTCCATCCCACTCCCCTCCCTTCCATTTTCTCTATCCCACTCCCATCCTTCCCACCTACTCCATCCCACTCCCCTCCCTTCCATCCCCTCCATCCAACTGCCCTCACCTTCCATCCACTGCATTCCTCTCCCTCCCATTTCCTCCATCCCACTCCCCTCCCTTCTATCCCCTCCATCTCACTCCCCTCCCTTCCCCTCCATTCCCCTCCCCACCATCTCCCTCATTCCTCTCCCTTCCATCTCCTCCTTTTCTCTCCTTAGTTCTATCTCATCATTCCTCTCGTCCATTACATCTCCTCCATTCGTTCCCCTTCAGTTCTATCTCCTCCATTCCTCTCCCCTCCCTTCCATCTTCTCCATCCCATTCCTCCAGCCCGCTCCCCTGCCTTCCATTTCTTGTGCCCCAATCTGCTCCCTTTCATCTCCTCTATTCCTCTCCCCTCCCTTCCATCCACTCCATCCCACTCCCCCGATCCATCGCCTCCATTTCTCTCCCCTCAGTTCTACCTCCTACATTCTTCTCCTCTCCCTTCCATCTCCTCCATCCCACTCCCCCGTTCCATCTCCTCCATTTGTCTCCCCTCAGTTCTACCTCCTACATTCCTCTCCTCTCCCTTCCATCTCCTCCATCCCACTCCCCTGTTCCATCTCCTCCATTTTTCTCCCCTCAGTTCTACCTCCTACATTCCTCTCCTCTCCCTTCCATCTCCTCCACCCCACTCCCCCGTTCCATCTCCTCCATCCCACTCCCCCGTTCCATCTCCTCCACCCCACTTCTCCAGTCCATTACCCTCCCTTTTAGAGTTTTCTCTGTGTTTCTGTGTGTTTAAAGTAGAACCAGCCCTGAAAGTTAAAGTGAAATGGTTTCTGAAGAGCTGCACCATGCAGCCCCGCTCAGTTTTTAATTGCTCTTTAACTCTTTCAGTGCTGGGTCACTTATTCCTGCTCACCTTAGAGGGAACCCTGATGGTAATGTTAACCCTTTAAGATCCAGAGTGGTGATAAAAGAATTGTGCATTGCATACCCTTCTGATTCATAAACGGTTAAGTAGGCTCATGTTCTCTACCTGCTTCAGACTGAAAAACCCCCATGGATCAGACATCAAGGACTGCGTGAAAATGTTACCTCTTGAACAAAGTCACAGGACAAAATTCTTAGGGGCCATTAGGATTTTCTGTTTAGAGTTACCTCTTAAGATTAGACAAAAGGAGATTTCAACTTCAGCAGAGGAAGGGGTTTTTTTACGGTAAGGTCTGTTCTGTTGTGGAATTCCTTGCCCAATGATGTGGCAATGGCAGATAAAATGGATATGTTTAAGAGAAGACTAGATGCATTTCTTTTAATATGGAACACACAGTGTTATATTGTGTATAAGTAGGTAAAACTGGAAGTTCCAATAAATAGACTAATACTCATTTTGGTGGCAGGAAAGCTGGTATAATTCTAATTTTTCTGTGTTATAAGGCAAAGGTAGAACTTGGTGGACTTGTGTCTTTTATCACAAAAAGAAAAAATAATAATGAAATTCTGCTGCGCTTCACTCAAGGGTAAATGACAAAAGAAAGAAAAGGTGAATCACAATATTAAACAATAAATAAACTGAGAAAACAAATATCAAATAATTATAAATAAACTTAAAAAATAATAAATAGTCCACCAAAATAGAAGAAGAGAGATCCTCGCTGCTCGCCTCCAATGGGCTGGGCTCCCACCACAACGAAAACTAGAAAACACAAACAAACAAGCGGCGCAGAGGATTTTCTCTAAGTGTAGTATTCAAATGAACTTCATCCTTCACCCACACCTTGTGTGTGAACTCTTAGGAAATATACTCACATTCTTCTGAGGCTATATCCAGCCTCCAGGGATCTTCACTTTGACTGGCTCACTCCCCAGTCTGGTATCCTTGGCACAACTCCAATTTTAATCCAATTGTTTGTGTCTTTTATCAGCCTGATTTGAAATGTTACTATGGACAGAATACAAGAAAGAGAAGCATGCACTAATTTTTTTAAGTACATAAATGTATAAGTTATTTGTGAGTGATTATGTTGTGATGAATGAAACTTAGTAACGCCTTGATGCTGAATAGCACATGCTTCTAAATGAACAGCAATGTTAGCCAGGCAGGTGAAAATGTCTGCTAATTGCTTCTTTTTGAAACACGTTCGCTAAAAATCGCAAACTTTCGCTAATTCAGAAAAAACAAATGATTCAGTAACATTTTGGTGCTATAATTTTTCCATTAAAAGTATACTGGAAATAGCGATTGCACACCGTTCTTGCCTTCCGCCCTATGTTACTAGTTATTAGGTGCAGTGTAAGACGTAAGTTATTATGACGAAAGTGTTAGATGTCATAGTAATGTAGTAACATAGTTGACACGGCTGAAAAAAAGACATGCGTCCATTAAGTCCAGCCTGTGCCACACCACCACTGTTGATCCAGAGGAAGACAAAAAAAAAATAGCCCCTGAAGCCATTTCCAATTTATCCCCAAGAGGGTAAAAATAATTCCTTCCTGACTCCAACCGGCAGTCAGATATTTCCCTGGATCAACAACTTATCTGCATTGAAGCCAACTGTCATCATTTTCAATATTGTTCTGTGCTACATAGGCATCCATTGCTTTTTCGAAAGCATTTACATTATCTGCAAGTATAACATCCATAAGCAAAGAATTCTATAGCTTTACAGCCCTTACTGTAACAAATCCCTGCCTTTGTTTTAGTCAAAGGCACCTTTTCTTTAATTTTAATGGATGACCTCTCATTCTTAGCTAAGCTGTTTGTATAAATAATTAATTGGAGAGTTCTTTGTATTGACCTTGAATAGATGTGTAAATGGTAATCATATCCTTAGACGTCTTCCCTAATGTAAACAAACCAAGTTTGTCTAATCTCTTTTTTTCATAACTCAGATCCTCCAATCCCTTTATCAGTTTTGTTGCATGTCTCTGCACTTTTTCCCAATTCAACAAGGTCTTTTTCTTTAAGAACCCCAAATTGTACTCCATATTCAAAATGAGGCCTAACCAAGGATTTACATAGAGATAGATTAATATTAACTATTAACTATTTGTGTTGCGAACCCCTCTGAAACACAAACTGTTAATATATCCTATATAATAATTCATTAATGTGTGTTTGTCAGAAGCCGTCATGCGCAGGAGAGATGGCTGAGCATGCTGCAGTGATGCGCAGTACTGACTGCCCGAACGTGCCACGGGGTGGTCTGAATTCAGACTGTAGTCCTCTCTGTGCAGTCTGAATTTGGAGCACCCCGCTCCAGTATCAGCTGCGGCATGGGCAGTCAGTACTGCGCATGACTGCAGCGCCGCCAGTGTTGGCCTATGTACATGGGCTTTAAAACTAGTATATACATAATTTGGCTTTGAAGCGACATGACACCCTGATTTGCATGGAGACAAGTGGCTCTCTGTTGAACATGTTTATTAGACTGATCATTTTGAAGAGTTAAATCAGAAATGATGAACTGACTGCTTGTTGTATCAGTCTTTCTTGTCCGTAGAAAGCTGGAAGTTTACAAACTGTGGTTTACCAGTTCGGTTGCCTCTGGTGACACAAGGATGCTAACTGACTCCATCTCAGTGGGACTGAGAAAATACTGCTCTTGGTTGGCTTTCAGTGAAAACATTTGATTTCAAGCTGTGGTTGAGCTGAAAAGAGCAAACTCCAGCGATCTGACTGGTTTGTTTCAATGCTATTTAAGTCATGAATCACAAAGCAAACAGAGCATTCATCTGCATCAGCAGCGTGTTCTGCCAGTGTTGTCTCGGGGGAAAGTGTGGTTGTTATTCACAAGATAATAACCTCAGTTCTTCTCTACTCTGAGCCAAATGGTTCTAGTGAAGTCTTCATTACACAACAGGAAAATAAGTATATTTTTCACCTTTATGGTTGTCTTGCAGATGTACCAGAAAAAATATAATCGTTTGAGTGTCAGCACTCAAGGGGTTAAGGACAAGATGTTTGTGCAATGCATTGACCCGCAACTTGTTGCACATCCCCACGGACCTAAGCTCCATAAGGACCAGCCGCTCGGCTGTGCTTCTGGCTCTTGAGGACTACGTGGAATTTTTTGCTCTGGAAACAGAATCAGTCATCCCCGAATAGCGTGTAGCCACGTGGGGACCCCTGAATTCCATGAAGTACATATATGTCATGGGTACTTTGTGTTAAAAAGAAATTTACATTTGATGGACCAAAAAATACTAATGCCTCTATGAATTATGAAGCTGTTTCAAGGGATATCAGTCTTGGACGTCAGATCGATGGAAGCAGTAATGACAGTTGCTATCAGGAATACAGGACCTCAAACTCAACTCATTGCACATGTTTAACTGGAAAAGTTACAATATGGAGTTATTGTCAGTGTTTGCCCTGAGGAAAGGGGGCACTAACTCACCCTAACTGTTCACTAGTGAAATGTCTCCATCTATTGCATGACCATCGGTATGGAGAGTTACAAATGTTGCAAGAATCAAAACAGCAACATCAGAATTTCGAGCCACTCCCCCTTTTCATTGGCTCGATATTCTGACGTTGCTGTTTTGATTCTTGCAACATTTTTAACTTGCCGTGTTAATGGTCGCCCAATAGATGGAGACATTTCAATAGGACACCCTAACTCGTGGAACACATTGATACCTTCTTTTCTTGCATTCATTTATATTAAAGGGATAGTAATACTTAAGTATTACAAATCCCTATATTAAAGCCCTAGTAAAAAAAAAAACGTATTGCCCCCAGTGTCATCTCTCAAACCTTTATGGTTTGAGAGGTGAACGCTTCTAAAGTTGCCCTCCCCCTTCCCCGTAGTCAGCGTTCTAGCTGACTGCAGGGAACAGTCGTACAACTTTCAGGTGGCTCTCCAGCACAGCCTGATTGCGTTAACTAAAAAAAAAAACTTTCACTGAAATGGTCTTCTACGTGTGCTTGGTTTGCAAGCACACATAGAAGACCGTTTTAGTGAAAGATTTTTTTTTTAGTTAACGAGATCGCGGCTCTGCTGCAGAGCCGTCTGATGATCTCTGACTGGATTTCCCTGAGTCAGCTAGAATGCTGACTACAGGGAAGGGGGAGGGCAACTTTAGAAACGTTCATCTCTCAAACCATAAAGGTTTGAGATATGACACTGGGGGCAATACGTTTTTGTTTACTAGGGCTTTAATATAGGGATTTGTAATACTTAAGTATTACTATCCCTTTAATATTTTTGTTTAGAGTACAAAAAAAAACAAACATTTCGCCTCAAACTGAAATCGGTGGAAAATGGCACTTTTCACTTGGCAAATCATTTCCAGCGAAAAGTGCAGATTTTCTGCTTTTTTCCACTTTTTTCGCCTAGCTCATTCCATTGAAATCGATGGTAACTTTGAATGTACACACGACACATTATAAATATTATTTTATTTCCCAAAGGCATAATATAAAAGGGATGTGAGGGAGCCTGTGTTGGTGGGGTTGGGGAAAGAATCATGTGAACAGGGGATGTTTTTAGGGGGGTTTCTTTACTGTGAATGTGGGGCAGTTAATATAAAATAAATCCTAAAACAATTAAAAATACCCCATAAGACATGTGTGCCTGTGTTGGTGAGTGGAGTCTGTGGAATGAATCAGTTGAAAAGGGAATTTGTTTTGGGGGGGTTCTTGACTGGTATTGGGGAGACAGTTAATAAAAAATAAATCAATAAAATAGAATCAGAATTTTCTATGTAAAGTGATGAGACAGGAACCCCCTGACATAAGCTTCCACTACTTGACTTGATAGAGTAATTTGTAGAGGATGAGTTATTAGATTTGTTGTTAGAGGCCCAAGCCCTGAGGAAACATTGATTTGTAAAACTTAGACTTATTAGGGGAACAAGCCCTGAAGAAGCATTGGTTTGTAGGACTTAGACTTGTTAGAAACAAACCCCCAAAAAATGTTTTTTTTGAAGGACTATGATTTCTTTTTCTTTTTTTAAAGCATAACCCCTGAGAAAAAAATAAATTCCCTACTGGCCTAGTACCAACAGGTGAAGTCCTGTTGGCCAGTGGCCACTGACCATTGTCAAATGTCATTTCCCTGATGTAGATGCAGAATTTGCAACTGCTGTTCTTGCTGCTGCTGAGTTGTTTAAGCAGTAGGATGATTAGGCAGCTGAAAGGGAATAGGATCAACAACAGCAGTAACATGGTTGATGGATGATGAAGGTTCCACTTTCCACGACTAGCTCCAGTGATGCGCCTGAGGAAGTAGCAGTACCAGTGGCGTAACTAGAAGCCACTGGGCTCTGGTGCAGAAATTGCTGCCGGGCCCCCCCCACCTTCACTTTGCCCCATGTACATTTCCTACCTCCATCTCCCACGCGGTTCTCAGTTATGCAGAGTGCTGGGAGATGATGTCATCTCCCAGCGCTCTGCATTACTAGAGCGCCGGAAGATCAGCTGAGCTGCTGTGGGCGAATGGCAATGGGTTCGCAGGGGGCGGCCGGGCCCCTTGGAGTGACGGGCCCGGTCGCAGGTGCGACCCCTGCGACCCCTATTGTTACGCCACTGAGCAGCACCATAACTAGCCCCCACCATGTGTGGTATATGTGTTGCTGCTACTGGTAAGTGGAACCTGTCCTAGTAATCCCGCATCACTTGTTGACCCCAATACCAGTGTGTCCGCAGTGGTCTGTGTGGCATACTATCATGCTCCTCAGCATCCTGCTGCCCTTGCAACTCAGCAGCAACAGGAATTAGAGCAGTTGCAAATTCCACAAATTTCCAAATGCTCACTGCTGGTTGGAGGAGGTGATGAGCCGTGTGACAGAGGGTCCCCTAATGTCACACTTGCCATTTCTTGGTGACCTGAAAAAGGCAGACTGGCAGCAGTAGCAGCAGACACAGGCAGCTGATCTGTGCTCCTGGTGGTGGTGGTGGTATTATTGAGGTGGTCTCAATTCTGCCTTCTTCAGGATCATGTTCCACATGGACAATGCAGTGGGGGGAAGAGGGTTCACAGGGTCGGGGAAACAGAGTGGGCTTCCTTGACTGCTAGTCAGGACTAGGGGTGGGTGAAAAGTGTGAAAATTTCCTGCAAAAAATATCACGAAAATGTGCTGATTTTTCGCTTTTCCCACGAAAAATTTTGCCTTTCCATCTATGCAAAAATGTCCTCCTTTTAGCCTATTTTAACAAATTTTCCGCCTATGTTAACATAATACATTTCCCACTGTAATATTACTTCTTCTGAGGACTGAAGTTTAGAAATAAGTGGCTGAAAGTCAAAGTTGTGAGTCCTACAGCAAAATATGGCTTGAAAAATGTGTTATCATGCAGAATACATTTGTCCTTTGCCCACAACACTTTCTTGCTTAAGTGACACTGACACATATTCATGATGATATCAAGTAATAAAAAAAAATAAAGTACAACCTACAATGTGGTAGATATATATTTTAGTGGTGGGGGGGGGGGGACTGGCATGGTGTATTTGTGTATATATTTTAACCATTGTCATACTCTATCCTCCTTCTCAGATTATTGACACATATTACTTATTGGTCATAGAAGTGGTCCCAAGTGGGGTAGATGGTGGCAACGCTTCTTCACATCCATCCTCCACCTCCTCATCTGTGCTACTGTTAATATATTTGTCCCGGCTTTGTCTGTCATGTGTGGTTTCTGCTACTACTACTACTACTACTGGAGCTGGATGTTGATGTAATTCTAGTGCCACTACTACTAGGTGTCAAAGGTGCAGCACTTATAGCAGCAGCACCAGAGGTACTCATCATATCTAACACAACCTGTGTTGCTGGGTACACTAAACAGGTGTGTGTGTGTGGCTGAGTGGGACTTGGACTTTGAAGAAGTGATGATGCCGATGATGACTGATAGGGTGACTGTGTGCTTTTTGACATCTGTACTTGTCCAGGGTCAGATTTTCCAATGGCTTTCTCAAACAGTTTATAGATAGGCACAGTGCTCTTTAAAAGTGGTGGAAGACTCAGCCTTTGACTTTCTGCTAACCTTATAGCCCTGTCATCATCCTCACTCTCAACTTTATCTGTATCTGTACAAGAGAAGGATGCCTGAGGTATATATTCTAGATCTGCATCATCATCAGTCATCATTAGGTCATCCTCAGCAGCATCAGCATCACCTGACAGTTCTTGCTCACTACTACCCTTATATTCCTCTAAGCTTTTTGAGGTCTCAAACAATTTCTTTTTACTTTTACTACTACTTTGAGGACAGGTGTTTTGGTGTCTCACTGTCTGATGCAGCAGGTGGTTCAGCTGCTACACCTTCCTCTTTTAAGCTGTTGCCATCAACACTTGAATGCGATTTGTTGTCATCTGCAGTGTTCTATATTTCTACTGGCACTGGTGGTGCTGGACCTAGTTTTGCTGGGACCTTGACAAACTGCATCCTCCCTTGGAGTAAAGGAATCATCATCATTGATTGCACACGCTGCAACAACCATTGCTGCAGTAGGTTTTTGGACTACTACTTTACTCTCACTTCCCTAGACTGCTCCACCCTCCCCCTTCCCCTTGTGCGTTTGCTGGACATTCTGCAACTACACTGTGTTTTTACTGCACAGTGCACAACACAACTGATGGAGCTGTATGATGCCTTGTCTAAGCCCAGTCAGCTGTCTGTCACTGTCACCTAAGATATTTATTTTTTTATTCTTTTTTATTTTTTTTTAAGTTGTCCACCCTGTTGTCTTATCACAGTCTGTCCAAAAAAAATTATAACTGAAAAACAAAATCAACAATGTCTTTCCCCAGACTTCACCACCCAGCACAGGGACAATAACAGCAAGATCAGCAAGCAAATAGGTCCCCAGCTGCCTGTGTCTTGTCTGTCAGTCACATAGAATATTGGAGTATTTGGGGGACATCCTCCTTCCTACCTTCTTATCCCCTAGAGTGCCCCCAGACTCCCCTAATACAGAGAACACGTGTCCTACCTAAATGACTCCCTAAACTAAGCTTTAGTTACCCTTTATTTGCCTATCTCCTCTAGCTAAAAAACATGCTGCTCTCTCCTCTCACAAACACAAAATGGCTGCTGTGAGACCTGACAGCCTTTTATATGTCTGTAGAAAGCTTTCGTGTGGTGTAGAAATATTTCTTCCCATTGATTTCAATTGGCGGAAAAGGCGGGAAAAAGCAGAGAAACTGCACTTTTTGCTGGAAATTTTTCGCCAAGCAGAAAGTGCCATTATTCGCCAGTTTCTTTTTGAGGCAAAAATTTTCGCCCATCCCTACTCAGGACACTCTCAATTGCTTCCCCTACCACTCCCCTATCACTAGTCCCACCGGCTGCTTCATCATTACTGCTATTACTACTAACACCAACCACTTCAATTTCAGCCCCTCAGTCTTCCTCCTCACAGTCATTATTAATATGATGATTACCCCTCCTTCACTCCTATCACTAACAAGCTGCTGGACCTTAGTAGTAGTACTAGTAGAAGTAGTAGTAGTATTTTTTTTTAATCCTGCTCATAGCGATACCAGTCACCATGAACTTCTCCTGCCTCAATTTTGCCTTAAAATCACAGCACAACAGCACAGCACGTCTACCTCGCTCTGTAGCTGCTTCTATTGTGTTTGATTTCCACACAAACGTCACGGTTTTATAGCGAAAAGGTGAAAACAATGTAAATCAATGGGCGGAAACTTTCTAGCCACTGAAAAAATGGCGTAATATTTTGGCCGATGGACGAAAAATTAAAAAATGTTAATCGCTAGTTTTAAAGCGGATTTTGACACAAAAAAAAAGATGACAACAATATGGTTTTCGCAGAATTTCCCACTGGAACATGGCGAGAGATTTCACCCACCCCTAGAGCTCAAATAACAGCTGCCTCATATTCTGGAAGTTTTATTTATTTATCTCAGACTAGTTGAAAAGCCTGTGTACACGGGCCACAGTGCCACCCAGCAACCTCGGCTGGTGGCCGGATCATCTGTTGTGACTGGTCGCTCTGCAGTCATGCTCAATAGAGACTGTGCGCACTATGGCTGATACGGAGCGGGGTGCTCCGAATTCAGATTGTAGTCCTCTCTGCGCACCTCCCTGGGACAGCAAGCGGTCCCAGGAAGGTGCGCAGAGAGAACTACGGTCTGAATTCAGAGCGCCCCGCTCCTTATCAGCCGCGGCACGGGCAGTCTCTACTGTGCATGACTGCAGCGCGTGCAGCAATCTCTACTGTGCTTGGCGGCTTCTGACAAACATCCTAGAGAATTATTATATGGGATAGTGGTTTCTCTTGAGAACCTACAAGGAAGTGTCAGTAATGAGGACGGCATCCATCATCTAAATTGGGAGGTCTCTTACTTTATTTTTTTTAATATAGAAACGCTTAGTTCTAGAATAGTTGGTTTTGCTTGTGTATGGATGATGAAGAGTCAGGGAGGACCGCATCCACCTTTCAAACTCTGAGAAATCTGGCTTTCCCTTTTATATAAAGGCTTTGAGCTTAAAGTGATAGTAATGTCAGAAAAAAAGTATTAACTATATGGTATATACAATTAAAAGAGAGTACTTGCGCTTATTCTTATCTCTCAGACGGTTATGGTTTGAGAGATATAGGAAAATAAAGTTCTCTGGTCCCACCCCTTTCTGCTTGATGAGCTGTAAAGCTGTCAGAAGCAGATTCTGGTCGCTTGACCAGATGTGGCTCTTCAGCAGCGCCGATATAACGATATCTAAAGATAAATACTTCATTTGGAACGGTCTAGAAAGTGTGCCTGGCTTGCAAGCACACTTTATAGACCGTTCCAATGAAGTATTTATTTCTAAATAGAATGATTTCAGCTCTGCTAAAGAGCCTCTGTCTGGTCGAATGACTGGAATCTGCAGCTGTCAGCTAGATGGCAGACTTGAGTGAAACAGCCAGGAAAAGGTAACTTTAGCAAGTTATATCTCTCAAACCATAAAGGTTTGAGAGATAAGACTTACATTGATATTAATCTTTTTTTAATGTCTACAATATTAAATCAACTTAAAATTAACCATTACAATCCCTTTAAAGTGATAGTAATGCCTACTTAAAAGTATTGCTTTGTCTTCTTTATATAAAGACTAAGATATTGCGCTATATTAAAGTCTTTAGTTTTGTGTAGTTCAAAACTTATGCAAAGATAAAGATACCCATCCCGTCCCTTTCTGGCCGCCTCCCCCTGGATCTGTACTCTGGTCGTGCTACACAACGGCTGCAGCGAGGAACAAACGTAAGGGAAATCCTGCCCCCCTTGACAAAGGATTTCCCTTTACTTTTGTCCCTCGCTGCAGCCGTCCAGACCAGACTGCAGATTCAGCGTGATGTGGAAGAAAGGGGCGGGCTGCGGATCTTTGTCTCTGAATAACTTTTAAAGTACACAAAACTAAAAACTTAAATATAGTGCAATCTCTTAGTTTTTATATAATGAAGACTCAAAGGGATAGTAATACTTAAAATGTAAAAAAAATATGTTGTAGGGTTTAAAACAAGAATACTCAAACTGCTGAAAGGTGTTTCATTCAAAAGTTATTAATTTTCAAAGTTCAGTGTTTTAGGTGCAATATCACAGTGGCCTGAAATAGTACAGTGGCGCTGTTGCTACACCATCATATGGAGATTTATGGTCCCGGGACCAGAGCTGTCCATAGGATTGTGTAGCAACAGCACCGCTGTACAATTTCAGGCCACTGTGATATTGCACCTAAAAAATTCAACTTTGAAAATTAATAACTTTTGAATGAAACACCTTTCAGCAGTGGGAGTACTCTTGTTTTACTCAGGGGGATAAACCCTACAACATATATTTTTTTACATTTTAAGTTTTACTATCCCTTTAACGCAATACTTTTAAGTAGGAATTACTAACCCATTAAAAGCAATGTGAGCTCCAATACGCCTTTATTCTTATTATAATAAGATGTGTGTCTGCTGGTATATTTTTTTACTATACACAAAGGACATTGTGTGCAGAGAGTGTTTTGTAATCTGTTTAAAAATGATTGGCATGCACATTGTTCCCTTTCATTATGACATCTTCAATGAATCCTGGATGTCACGTCCATCGCCATAAATTTCCAATGATATGACATGAACAGGACCACCGTAAGAAATCGTAGGGCCCAGAAAAATAATAATTTTTGTGTCCCACCATTTTTTCCAAATCACACCCCTCTGTTGGACCCTGCCTACTGTTGTCCTCTCAGTGACATAAAGGAACACTACACCATGCACCCAGATTGCTTTCCCTCCTGCCAATTATCGGATGGGAATAGTTTCCCCTCCAGGCAATCACATGTTTGGAAGCCGCTGTGGGAGAAAGCCCTTCAAAGATTCTACGCAGGTTTTCTGCCTGAAGTTGGCAGCAGACATGAAGGGATAGTAATGTGTCAAAAAAATAGCAGGTCAGATTAATCTTCATAGTATTTGGGTCATGAAGAGTGTTCTTTCAATACTGTCAGAGTTGTAATACAAGAGTAATTGAATGATAAAGTATCCCCCTCCCACCCTTTTACTGATGTAACACTGCTCACCTCAGAGCAGCAAGACTGTCCGGATGGATCACAGAGAGGGACAATCTTCAGTGATCATAAGGAAAACCCTGCCCCCCTTGATAGGTATTTCAATTTTTCCCTTTTGCTCACTGAAGGTTGTCCCTCTCTGCAATCCATCTGGACAGTCTTGCTGCTCTGAGGTGAGCAGTGTTACATCAGTAAGGAGCTGGAGGGGCATACTTTATCATTCAATTACTCTTGTACTACAACTCTGACAGTATTGAAATAGCACTCTCCATGGCCCAGATACTATGAAGATTAATTGGAGTTGATTTTGTTGTGAAACATTACTATCCCTTTAAGGGGCAGATTTCCCTGAGCTCCAGATTTTGAGGATCTCCTCAGCTTCGCTGGCCACACCCACATTCTGAATTGTGGGTGTAACCAAAGCGATCTCATTGTCCCTGCACCAGCTGTATAACCCTTTACAGGCTATTATTTAATCGGAACCCAGTAGAAAGGATGGTTGCGCTCTGGAGTATATACCAATCATCAGATCACCAGATCATATAAAAAAGAAACAGAAAAAAACACCTCTAAGTGTAATATGCTTGAATAAAAGAAAACAATGTGCAAACGAACAATATTGCACTTACTAGAACCCAAAAGGGTAAAAGCCTCTCGGGGTACCTCTGCCCCTCAATGATCCCGTTGATGTATCCTCCTGATGGTTGAGTCCCTTGGTCCCGATATTCGCTCTGCAATGTATCTTAGAATCGCTGACATAGATTCAATATATTATAATCCCAAAGTATCATATGCACCAAAGGGACAATATAGGACATACACCAAACTGGTATTAAATGTTCAGATGTTAATTGAGGAAAGAAAACTCACGGGGGGCTAAGGGTTAAAACAAAAATAAAAATACACTCTTTTATTAAAATATATTAAGGCCAAATGCGTTATCGCCGACACTCTGCCGGCTTTCTCATAGGCCAAACAAAAGGAGCTGGACTGCACACTAGAAGTATATATATTTGCTGCCAACAACGTTGTTAACCCTAACTCGTACATCATAAATTGAATACAAAAGTAAAAATACATACAAAACTTACTCACAAATCATAAATCACAAAAACTCATTACAACATAAACATATTCGTACAATAAACAAAATAATTTAAAATATAATTTCAAAAGTAAAAGTAAAATCGTGACCCGAAACGGGAGGCTAGAAACCGGTACATACCGCAATATGTTTCTTTTAGTATCAGAAGACTTGGGCAACTAATTTTAAATAGACATTACTATCACTTTAAATCTTCTGATGAAGTGATGTTACATTGGTTGTTCTATGGGAGAGGTGAGTCACTGACTACAGTTCTATATAGAATGTGATAGTAACAGCTCTAGTTCATAACATATTATGTTACATTCTATGGAAGAGGTGAGTCACTGACTACAGTTCTATATAGAATGTGATAGTAACAGCTCTAGTACATGACAGTTATTATGTTACATTCTATGGGAGAGGTGAGTCACTGACTACAATTCTATATACAATGTGATAGTAACAGCTCTCTGTCACACTCTATAAGAGAGATAAGTCACTGTTCTCCAAAGAATGTGGTAAATCAGCTTTGCCACTTTATGACAGTTTAAACTGTAATAATTCTATGATAAAGCGCTAAGAGTCTCCTTGATATATTCTGCAAAAATACACACAATATATATTTTTATAATAAAGTTTTACTGATTCTTTAATATAGATATTAGATATGCAACATGAGGCCCTCCAGCTATGGTCAGACTACAACTCCCAGCCTTTGGGATTTTATCTGAGTACATAATTATTACATGTGTAGTAATTTGTTTTAAGAGGCTACTCTCCATTAGTATGGCATAAACAGCTTGCATTTCTTTTCAATTTGTGTTGAGACTCTGTGTCATTGAAGAGGTTAAAGGAATATATTTATACACAATATTTCTTCTGAATTTCATTAGAATGATCCCCTGTCAAATCGTTTACATTTGCCTGAGTGTCCAAAATCAACTGCTAACAGGAAATGATGGCATTAACTGATTTACATTACATACGGCTAAAATCCAAAGATTGAGTGGTGTGCACCCCCCACATTTTAAGAAAGTTACACATAAAACAAAATATTATAAGATTTATGGGCTTAATATGGTTAGAGAGGCCCCAGGGCCTCTGTCTGGATCAGGCATCAAAGCTTCAAGATGGGCTAAGTCCAAAGTGTAAGCAAAACGCAGACTAGTTCTATGTACTGGGACTGGGGAATGTGACCACAGTTCAGAAGGTGGCAAAGCAAACAGGTAAACAAAGTTTAATCTGGCCATGCGAAGTAGAGAGCCATCTGCCAATGGATCCTCCAGAGTCTGAGCACAAATACCTTGTGATCGATGAAAGACAGAGACTTGCACTTGGATACTGGGCTCATAATACATTTTTGATTCATATGGAGATTCTATAGAACTTTAGAAGATGTCACTTTCCTGCTGTCCAAGATATAATAAGGAGAGGGCCTTAGAAGGCAAGGTCTACAGTAAAATACTGAGTGTCTTACTGATCAAGCTGAAGAGGTGCAATTCTGAAGGAACTCAAATGAATTACAGTTTTATTTTCAAGTATATTCTCAATATACTTTCAAGTATAATTGTTGCATTAATATGGAACCTTTTAAGCAGACGGGCACCGGCTGGGATCGTGCAGTAAGTGCTCTCTAAGCCTGCGTTGTCAGTCCCTTCCAGTGCATTTCGGCACAAAAGGCAAATATAGTTTTTGATACCTTTTATTGGCTAACTAAGCAGATTTAAATGCAAGCTTTCAAGACCTTATGTCTCTTCCTCAGGCATGTTATACAGATAAATATGAAAACATCTCTCTTAAATACAAGTACACATCACATTGTTTAGCATGGAAATCAGATAACAGAATGCAGTCCAGATCCAGATATCTTTGATCAGTCAATGGCAAATTGCACTCTTCCTCTGATGTTTTAAAGGTATCTGATCAAAGATATCTGGATCTGGACTGCATTCTGTTATCTGATTTCCATGCTAAACAATGTGATGTGTACTTGTATATAAGAGAGATGTTTTCATATTTATCTGTATAACATGCCTGAGGAAGAGACCTAAGGCCTTGAAAGCTTGCATTTAAATCTGCTTAGTTAGCCAATAAAAGGTATCAAAAACTATATTTGCCTCCTGTATTTCTACGGCTAACACGGTACCAACTCTCATCTGTTTTCGGCACAAAGGCATTCAACTCACCAATAGTGGAGTAGAAGGGGATGGACGTAGCAGACGCAGAAATCCCGGCACAGGATAGATGTCTGACTCAGAAGCCACAGACACTGCATCAGATTTTGATATAACACAATTTTCAGAGAGTGAGAGCAGCTCTAGTAGTGATGACGCTGGTCCTTCTGTGAAAAAAAAGATGCATGCTCCAAGAGCTGCCCCAGTAACTGCCAAAAGACCTTCCAAAAGACTTTCCCAAAGAGCTGCCTAAAGAAATTCCCCAAGTGCTGCCCAAAGAAATGACCCAAGACCTGCCCAAAGAAATGCCACAAGACCTGCCAGAAAAAATGCCACAAGACCTGCCACTCCTCCTGATCCAAATGAATGGGTATCACCAACTAATTTAAACCCACAAATCCCAGAATTCACCGGCAGCCCAGGAATTCAAATTGATGTGGAAGGATTTACCCATGATCAGTTTTTTTTATTTGTCTTTGGGGGATGACGTTTTGGGGGAAATTGTGTCCCAAACCAATTTGTATGCAGCCCAGTATATTGCCGCCAACCCATCAGCTTTCCTTGTTAAGCAAGAAGTATGGAAGCCCACAGATATAGCAGAATTTAAGCAATTCTGGGCCCTAATAATGGCAATGGGGATAATAAAAAGCCAAGTAAAGATCCTACTGGAGCAAAAACCCCATATGTGATACCCCTATATTCCCCAAGACAATGACCAGGTCATTGTGATTTTGCACTTCATGAATTTTAGTGATAATACCCTGTGCCTCCTGAAAAAACACCCCCAGTATGACAGACTGTACAAAATTTGCTCCCTAATAAAAATTTGCCCAAATATATAAACCCTAAAAACAAATTAGTGTAGATGAATCCCTAATGAAGTATAATGGCAGGTTAGGTTTCAAGCAATACATGCCCTCCAAGCGCTCCAAGTTTGGTGTTAAATTTTATAAATTGTGTGAAAGTGCCACAGGCTATACCTAGGCTTTTCGAATTTATGAGGGCAAGGACAGCCAACTTGACCCTCCTGGTTGCCCCGAATTTATGGGAATGAATGGGAAAATCATTTGGAATCTAATTTACCCCTTACTAAATTAAGGTTATCAGTTATTTGTTGATAACTATTACTCCAGCCACCTTTTATTTAGGTCTCTTTTTTGTTTTGACACCATAGCCTGTGGCACTGTTAGGCGCCATTGCAGGGAGTTGCCCAAAAACTTGTAGATACCAAACTAAAAACTGGGACGCCCTTATCTTTGTGCCAACAGGAGCTGCTTGCAATAAAGTTCAAGGACAGAAAAGATGTCTACATGCTGACCAACATGCATGAGGACAGAACTGTGGCAGTCACTGTTCGTGGCAGGAGAGGGGTACTGAGAAAGCCAGTCTGCATCAGGGACTATAATAAGAACATGGGGGGATCTGATCTGTGTGATCAATTAATGCAGCCATACCTCACTATGAGAAAGTGTAGGGTATGGTACAAAAAAGTTGCTATCTATATGATGCAGACTGCAGTACACAATTCATTTTTACTTTTCAAACTGGCAAATCCCAATCCAAAATGTATTTTTTACAGTATCAGCTACAATTTATTTCCCTATTTTTGTCTCAAGGTGCTCTAGAAATCATTTCAGCAAGTCCCGGGGTAGCACACTTTATTTATAAAATCCCCCCAACTCCCAAAAGAACAAACCACAGAAGTGCTGCAGGGTTTGCTACAGCAAGAGAATACGGATAGACACCACCACATACTGTCTTGATTGCCCTTCCAAACCTGGCCTCTGCGTTGGTGACTGCTTCAAGCATTCTATGCAAATAGGGTTGTCTACTCTTCTACAACTATACTTTTGGGGGTAAAATTAATTTCAGCACGAAATGAGACAAGGCACCAGCTGTAAAAATGGCATGTCTGTAAAAGGAAACGCACATGTTCCAACTGGGCCCAGTAACTCCTGCAAACACTGACAAACCTATGCATATTGAAGTCAAAGTGTGAAAAATACTGTTTTGTTTTTTTTTTACTTATGTCAAGATTTACAAGGGATTGGTGGTAAAAAAGCTGTGTAAAAAATTTGAAAACATACATAAAATGAAAGCCTGGGGTGTCTATTTCCAAAAATATACACTTTTGGGGGGAAATCTTAAGGTGGAGCACTTATACACAGCCCCAAATGACACATGGCACCAGTGACGCAAGCTGTGAAAATTCAAAGTGTGAAACTGGAAACGCGCATGTTCCAATTTGGGTCCCATAGCTCCCCAAACCTTGAAAAACCTATGCATATGGGGTATTGTATTACTCAGAAGACAGAGCTAAACAGTAATCAATGCAGTTTTTAAAATCTACACCTATCCTGTGCTTGAAATTCACATCAACATTGAAATGTAAGTGTGAAAAACTCTGAATTCTTTACTTACGTCAAGTTTTACGAGGGATTGGTGGTAAAATGGCATTGTAAAAAATTTGAAAACACACCTAAAATGAAAGCTGGTGGTGTCTACTTTCCAAAAGTATATACTTTTGGGGGGAAATCTTAAAGTGGACACTGGAACATAGCCCCAAATGAGAAATGGCACCAGTTGAGCAAGATGTGAAAATTCAATATTTGTTCAAAACTGGGCCCTGTAGCTCCCCCAAACCACGAGAAACCTATGTATATGGGGTATTGCCATACTCAGAAGAAGGGGATAAACACTAATCAATGCAGCTTTTGAAACCTACACCTACCATGTGCTTGAAATTCACATCAACACTGAAGTCAAAGTGTGAAAAACGCTGATTTTTTTTACATACATCAAGATTTATGAGGGATTGGTGTTAAAATGGCTGCGTAAAAAATGTGAAAACATACATAAAATGAAAGCTTGGGGTGTCTATTTTCCAAAAATATGTACTTTTGGGAGGGAATTTGAAGGTGGAGCACTGTTACACAGCCCAAATGAGACATGCCAGCAGTGACGCAAGCTGTGAAAATTCAGGATGAAACTGGAAACACGCATATTCCAATTTGGGCCCCGTAGCTCCCCAAACCTTTAGAAACCTATACATATGGAGTATTGCTGTACTCAGAAGAAGAAGCTGAACACTAAACAATGCATTTTTAAAAATCTTCACCTATCACGTGCTTGAAATTCACATCAAAATTGAAGTAAAAGTGTGAAAAACGCTAATCTTTTTCCTTAAGTCAAGATTTACGAGGGATTGGTGGTAAAATGGCTGCGTAAAAAATGTGAAAACATACATAAAATGAAAGCGTGGGGTGTCTACTTTACAAAAATGTACACTTTTGGGAAGACATTTTAAGGTGGAGCACTGTTACACAGCCCCAAATGAGACATGGCACCAGTGACACAAGCTGTGAAAATTCAGTGTGAAACTGGAAACGAGCATGTTCCAATTTGGGCCCTGTAGCTCCCCTAAACCTTGAGAAACCTATGCATATGGGGAATTGTCATACTCAGCAGAAGAAGCTTAACACTAAACAATGCATTTTTAAAAATCTTCACCTATCATGTGCTTGAAATTCACATCAAAATTTAAGTAAAAGTGTGAAAAATGCTTATTTTTTTACTTACACCAAGATTTATGAGGGATTGGTGGTAAAATGGCTGCGTAAAAAATGTTGAAACATACATAAAATGAAATCCTTGGGTGTCTAGTTTCCAAAAATATACACTTTTGGGGGGTAATTTTAAGGTGGAGCACTGGTATACAACCCCAAATGAGACATGGCACCAGTGACACAAGCTGTTAAAATTCAAAGTGTGAAACTGGAAATGCGCATGTTCCAATTTGTGCCCAGTAACTCCCCCAAACCTTGAGAAACCTATGCATGTGGGGTATGGCCGTACTCAGAAGAAGCTTAATGCTAAACAATGCATTTTTAAAATTTTTCACCTATTACATGCTTGCATCAACATTGAAGTCAAAGTGTGAAAAACGCTGATTTTTTTTACTTACATCAAGATTTACGAGAGATTGGTGGTAAAATGACTGTGTAAAAAATTTGGAAACATGCATAAAATGAAAGCCTGGGGTTTCTACTTTCCAAAAATATACACTTTTGTGGGAAATCCTAGAATGGAGCACTGTTACACGTTCCCAAATGAGACATGGTACCAGTGACGCAAGCTTTGAAAATTCAAAGTGTGAAACTGGAAACGCACATGTTCCAATTTGGGCCCCGTAGCTCTCCAAACCTTGAGAAACATATGCATATGGGGTATTTCCGTACTCAAAAGAAGAAGCTGAACACTAAACAATGGATATTTTTACATTTTCAACTATCCCATGCTTGATATCAACAGTAATATTGAAATGTAAGTGTGAAAACTGCAAAAAAACAAAATATTACCACAATTTTGAAAAATATTTCTGGAAAAATAGCTACATAAAAATCCAATATACTCCTGATTATTTACCTTATGTTGTCTATTTTTCAGAAACATATAGGTTTTTGGGACATTTTTGGTTCTGGCACTGTCGACTAAGCTATGATGCTCACATGCCAATTGTTGAAGAATTACAAGTTGGAAATAATGGCGTCCATCTTGTAATATTTACCTTGTAAATGTGAGAAGCAAATGAATATGTTTAGGGGTATTTTTAGTATGCAAATCCTGACAGGAAAATGTAAGCACAATGTTGTTTTATTTTTTTCCTCTTTTTTTCTATTTTAATCAAATTAAACAATGAGGTATTCATATAATTGTGGTATCAAAAGAAAGCCCTACATGTGCTTAAAAAACAGTATATAATTTGTGTTGATTTACAAAAGGAATTAAAAAGGAAATATGTTTGAACAAAGACATAGTCAAAAAAGTCAAAATTGCTCCGGTCCTTAAGTCAAATCAAACTCAGATTTTCCCGGTCCTTAAGGGGTTAGGAGACTAAAAATCACTTTTAAATCTGTGGGAATTTGCAGAATTCTCATTTCCATCCCACAGTGCAGTTTGTTTGGTTTCAATTCTTAATGAACAAGGACCTAAATAACTGTCAAAGGACACTAAATCCCCACGTCTCAGACTTAAAGGGATAGTAATGTTTCACAATAAAAGCAGCTTCAATTAATTTTCATAGTATTTGGACCATGGAGAGTGTTATTTCAGTACTGTCAGAGTTGTAGTTCAGGAGTAACTGAATGAAAAAATATCCCCCTCCCGCCCCTTTTATTGATGTAACACTGCTCACCTCAGAGCAGCAAGACTGTCCGGATGGATCAACAGAGAGGCGCAATCTTCACTGAGCAGAAGGAAAAGCCTGAAAAACCTGTCAAGGGGGCAGGGTTTTCCTTATGATCACAGTAAGAAGATTATCCCTTGCTGTGATCTGTCTGGTCTATGGACTGGATTCCATATCGGAGGGGAGGCGGCTTACACTATGTAAAAGGGGCGGGAGGGAGATACTTTATCATTCAATTACTCTTGAACTATAACTCTGACAGTATTGAAATAACACTCTACAAGGCCAAAATACTATGAAGATTAACCCCTTAAGGACCCATGACTGTCCTGGCACATCATGGGTCCAACATGCAATAAGAACCCATGACGTGCCAGGACCGTCATGGATTTGAGGGCTCCCCATGTGGCTGCATGCGGTTCGTGGAGCCCTGATTCAGATTCTCCATATAAAAAAATAAATGGTCCGTGGTCCTTAAACGCCGGTCGTGTGAGCGCGTGCGCTGCCAGTCCTTAAGGGATTAATTGAAGCTGCTTTTTTAGTGAAACATTACTATCACTTTAAGGCTGTGGGTCATTTTTGTCAGCATAGGGCATGTAATGCTGTGTGGCTCCCTACTGGTATTGGTGCAACTGGGCTCAACCGTGCAATAATAATAATAATAAAAAAATAAATAAATAAATTTAAAAAAAAAAAAAAAAAAAAAAAAAAAAAATATATATATATATATATATACCCTAGTTTTAAAGCCTGTGTACACGGGCCAACACTGGCAACGCTGCAGTCATGTGCAGTACTGACTACCTGAATGCACCACGGCTGATATGGAGCGGGGCACTCCGAATTCAGACCGTAGTCCTCTCTGCGCTCCTTCGATCTGAATTCGGAGCTCCCCACTCCATATCAGCCACGGCGCATTCAGGCAGTCAGTACTGCGCATGACTGCAGAGTGTGCAGCCATCTCTTCTGAGCATGAAGGCTTCTGACAAACATACTTAGCGAATTGTAATATAGGATACACACAAAAAAGGACAGGACAGTAGTTGTTGGAGGCTTGTTGAGGAGTCCTTCATCCTTCATCCTGCAGTGGTTCAACAACATTGGAAGATAATACGTAAAGAGATCACTTAATTTGCAAAACAGACTTGTCTAGTTAGGTGTCCTTTATACTACAGTCTAGTGTACTAATAGACTTGTGCACAACAAGAAATTTCTGTAAAATTCGATTTCAGGCTAAATTTTTTTTTTCATTTGTCAACTCTACATTTCGGATCCGACCTGTTCAACTCAGACGATATTCGACAACAGTCTGAATTATTCGGTGAATTTAAAATACTTTTAAAAATACAATACAAAGTGAAAATTAAATAAATGGTACCATTTCCAGGGTCTAAATGAAGATGGTGGAACACGGTAAGGTGGAGCTTAAGCCTTAGGGTGCTATGGATGAAGTAGATAAAGTATGGATGTAGCTAAATTTGAAGGAAGGCCTCTTTGTCTACAAAACTGTGAGACTGGCTGGTGTGTCACTCTGAAAATGATTCAAATTCCTAATATTTATTTTAATATTTTACACACGAACAAAGGTGACTCTCCCTTACGCTAGGAATAAGGTACTAGGCCTGCCTATAGAACTGTGAGACTGGCTGATGTGTCACTTTGAAAATTATTCAAACAAATTCCTACTATTAACTTTAATGTTTAACAGAGAAACACAGGTGACTCCCTTGCTGTGGTAATAAGACACTAGGCCTGCATGTAGAACTGTGAAACTGGCTGATGTGTCACTCTGAAAATTATTCAAACAAATCCCTAATATTTTTAATATTATGCACAGGAACAAAGATGACTCTGCCTTGCAGTGTGTAACGGTTTTGTAGGACACTCAGACCAGCAGGTTAGAATAAAACACAGTTTTATTAATAAAACAAGGAAGACCACCCTCTATAGGCAATACAGATAAATAGAAGGAACAGTGGCTTACAGATGCCTTCTCAGGCCCAGTATACAGAGGAATTAAATATACATATACTGTCACAGGACAGGCATAGAAACATCAGGGTATACAATGGTTAAAGTACAATATAAATCAATCAGTCTCTGTGGTGGTGTGTTTGACACGCCCATAAGGAGGTAAAGGAACAGTAAGTGATGCTAGATGAGAAAACACCTGCAGTCCTATAGAACAGAGACTACTGCTTATGCTGCACAGGAACTGAGGCCAAATGCTCTGCTTAAGTAGATGAGCTAGAGCCGCTGGCACCCCAACTGGTGCATAAACTGAGAGCAAGTGCACTGCAAGAGCGAAGAATACTAGAGCCACAAGCCCCCACGGGTGTTACAACAGAGATGACTTACACTGCAAGAGCTAGAGCCAATAGCCCCCATGGGCGTAGCAACGGAGACTAATAACACTGCAAGATTTAGAGCCAATGGCGCCTCCCACTGGCGCCGCAACGGAGACCGACTACACTGCAATGCAGATAGAAAGAGCCATAGCCACCCACATAGGTGTAGCAAGATCACCCATGCTCGGCAAGTGTAGCGGAAGACTCAGGTTATGGCTCTGCAAGTGTTAATGGAGGCTTGGTGAACGGAGATAATGGCTCTGCAAGTGATACTGGAGGTTCAGAGAACGGAGACAACGGCTCTGCAAGTGTGAACAGAGGCTCAGGGAGCGGAGATAACAGGTCTGCAAGTGTAGCGGTGGCTCAGTGAACAGAGACATGGCTCTGCAAGGGTTAACGTACTGCACAGTGCTCAGAGGAGTAAACGGAGTAAGCAGGCTCAGCAGAGGAAATGGAAAGGCCCTGACACAGGAGGCAATGACACGATCAGCCCTGCCACAGCACATCGGAAGTCAGAATGTCGCCTAGGTGACACCAAGCAGCAAACGGCAGGAACAGAGGCAGGGTCAGGTAAAGAGCCGGTTCAGGTCACGGAGCAGGAAGTCAGCCAGGCCGGGTCAATCACGGAGCAGGATTCTCAGACAAGCCGGGTCAGGTCACGAAGCATGAAGTCAGCCAGGCTGGGTCAATCACGGAGGAGGATTCTCAGACAAGGTAACGGAGCAGGAGACAAGGAGCATAGTCAGACAGGCCTAGTCGGTACACGGGAAGCAGGAACACTGGAACACAGCAACAGCAACACTGGCTCAGGAACACCACGAAAGGGCAGCTGACAGGTGTCAAAGGCCAGGTATAAAAAAATCCATGATGGGCGGGCCAGACAAGCTCAGCCAATGGGATTGCACCACTGCAAAGAGTGACATAGGAAGATCACGGGCACCGTGTTACAGTGGCAATAAGGAACTAATGCTGACTGCTTGCCTATGCCTAATGCTACCTGCCTGCCTACACAACAATTGGACACTCTAATATCTCCTGCTTCTTCTCTCCCTGAGCTCCAACAAAACACTAACAGGAAATGCATG
Source organism: Rhinophrynus dorsalis (assembly GCA_037306005.1). Taxonomy (NCBI): domain Eukaryota; kingdom Metazoa; phylum Chordata; class Amphibia; order Anura; family Rhinophrynidae; genus Rhinophrynus; species Rhinophrynus dorsalis. The sequence goes on along the minus strand of CM074723.1, from coordinate 478,045,468 downwards.
CTGTCTGCCTGGGTGTCTGTGTCTTTAGTCCAACCCCCATCATGAAACGAAGAAGCCAATTAGAATAGAGACAAAAAGCAAAAGTAGCACATGAAACAGGGACACTAACTGGACTAGAGACAGGGAAGGAAAGTATGGAGGGAAAGTCATAGTGCGTGCGGGTAGTAGTCACTGAATTTCCGAAATTTTCAATGACCTTCAGACCAGAGCTAGTCGGATTTGGATTTTTTTGGTGAATGACTCTTGCCTTTCGGACGGCCCGAATGTCGCCGAACGACCCCTTTTTTGTCGAATTGCGAATGTCACCGAAACAAATCGCTCAAGCCTACTATATAATTACTGTGTTTATCAGAACTTATCTGGGTAGAGGACCTTCATTCAGCAGTCAGATATAATGACATAATTAATGTGGTTAAAGAAAGGACTTACCTAGGTAGGAGTCCATCACACAGCATCAGGTATATCTATATAATTACTGTGTGTAACAGAAACACTTACCTAGGTAGGAGTCCATCATACAGCAGTCAGGTGTATCTGTACAATTACTGTGTGTAACAGAAGGACTTACCTAGGTAGGAGTCCATCTCACAGCATCAGGTATATCTATATAATTACTGTGTGTAACAGAAGCACTTACCTAGGTAGGAGTCCATCTCACAGCATCAGGTGTATCTATATAATTACTGTGTGTAACAGAAGCACTTACCTAGGTAAGAGTCCATCATACAGCAGTCAGGTGTATCTATATAATTACTGTGTGTAACAGAAGCACTTACCTAGGTAGGAGTCCATCATACAACAGTCAGGTGTATCTATATAATTACTGTGTGTAACAGAAGCACTTGCCTAGGTAGGAGTCCATCATACAGCAGTCAGGTGTATCTATATAATTACTGTGTGTAACAGAAGCACTTACCTAGGTAGGAGTCCATCATACAGCAGTCAGGCATACCCATATAATTACTGTGTGTATCAGAAGGACTTACCTAGGTAGGAGTCCATCATACAGCATCAGGAATATCTAGATAATTATTGTGTGTGTAACAGAAGGAATCACATAGTTAGGAGTCCATCATACAGCAGTCAGATGTATCTATATAATTATTGTGTGTAACAGAAGGACTTACCTAGGAAGGAGTCCATCATACAGCAGTCAGAAATATCTAGATAATTACTGTGTGTGTAACAGAAGGACTTGCCTAGGTAAGAGTCCAGCATACAGCAGTCAGGTGTATCTATATAATTACTGTGTGTAACAGAAGGACTTACCTAGGTAGGAGTCCATCACACAGAGTCAGGTGTATCTATATAATTACTGTGTGTAACAGAGACACTTACCTAGGTAGGAGTCCAGCATACAGCAGTCAGGTGTATCTATATAATTAGTGTGTGTAACAGAAGGACTTACCTAGGTAGGTGTCCATCACACAGAGTCAGCTGTATCTATATAATTACTGTATGTAACAGAAGGACTTACCTAGGTAGGAGTCCATCATACAGCAGTCAGGTGTATCTTAATAATTACTTTATGTAATAGAATGACTTAGGTAAGAATCCATACTGTATCAGTCAGGTATATCTATATAATTTTTGTGTTTAACAGACTTGCTTACGTAGAAGTCCATTATACAGCAGTCAGGTATATCTAATATGGTTAGAGAGGTCCTGGGGCCTCTCTCTGGATCAGATATCAAGGCTTTGAGATTGGCTAAGTTCAGTGTGTAAGCAAAATGCTGGTTAGTTCTATGTACTTGGATTGGGGAATGTGACCACAGTTCAGAGGGTGGCAAAGCAAACAGTAAACAGGGTTTGGTCTGGGCTTGTGAATAAGAGAGGGAATGTAACCATCTGGCAACGGATCCTCTGGAGTCTGAACACAGATTCCTTGTAACAGGAAAAACACAGACATTCTCACTTGGATATTAGACATAATAAATGTTTGGTGTAATTAGAACTTCTATAGAACTTTAGAAGATACTACTTTCCTGCATTCTAAGATATAGGAAGGATGGAGTCCTTCAAAGGAATGGTCTTCAGTAAAACACTGAGTGTTTTAATAGGAGGAAAAATCAAATTGCACTATAGGGGGGACATATAAATTCTCATTGACTTGAAAGGGATTCTCAGTGAGTTGGGGAGATCTCTACTATTCATTAGGTCAAAACCCCATTTTAAATCAATGTACATTTTCAGAATTTTCATTTCCATCAACCTCTTGTTGAATAAGCCCCTAAATAACTCAGGTTATGTTGTCAGCATAGGGCATGGAATGGTGCTTATCTCTCTACCGGTTTACCATTGAAATGTCACCCTCTGTTTGGTGACCATCAAAACGTCGAGATCATACTGTCGCCTGCATGAAAAGGCCGACATTCTGATGTTGCATGCTTAAAGGGATAGTAATACTTCATTTTATCTTTATTTTATTTTGTAGGCATTAAAAAAACATGAAGAACGATATGTCTTATCTCTCAGACCTTTATGGTGTAAGAGATATTCACAAGCAAAGTTTCCCCTCCTGTTCAGCCAGATCAGAAGGGAGGTGCCCAGGTAGACTGCAGAGAGGGACAATCTTCAATTAAGATAAGGGAAAAACCTGAAAAACTTGTCAAGGGGGGCAGGGCTTTCATTGTTCTCATAGGAAGAACATTGTCCCCTTCTGTTTTCTGTCTGGTCTATGGACTGGATTCCACATCTGAGAAGAGATGACTTACACTAGGTAAAAGGGGCGGGAGGGGAAACTTTGCTTGTGAATATCTCTCAGACAATAAAGGTTTGAGAGATAAGACTTATTCTTCATGTTTTTTTAATGCCTACAAAATAAAATAAAGATAAAACGAAGTATTACTATCCCTTTAAGTCTCTGAAAACAAATAGCACAGATATGTTCCGAGTACCTTCCATCTGTGTATTAACCCTTCAAGTGCCAATAAGGTAAGCAACATATCACGTTGAAATTCAAGGAGTTTAACTCCTGCTTTTCTTCTTGTTGCAGGTCTCTCGGCAGCGATTTTCTATCACTGTAATGTGCACAGCCAAACAGCTGACTACAGTAAACATTTACCATAACCCTTCATGTGCCAATAAGGTAAACAGCACCTTTTGTTCAATGAAATGCTACAAACCCCATCCCACACATTCCAGCCTTTTGCTGAAAAAGACACAGTTGGCATTCAAGGAGTTTAACTCTAAGGGTTATCTCCTGCTTTTATTCTTGCTCATAGGAAGATCACTACCAATACAGCGGCATTCTGATGTCACCCTATTCATGCAGGCGACATTATGATCACTGTGTTTTGATGGTCGCCAAACAGAGAGCAATATTTCAATAGGATTCCTGTCCCGACTACTACTGGTGCAGCTGGGCTCCACTGTGCACTTATAAAATATATGAGGTTGCCCCATTTCCAAGGTCTCGATTCTAAAAACTGTGCTGTAAACAACAAAAGCCGCGCAAAAATGTCCAACGGGTGCAAAATTTGCACCCGTTGGACATCACATGAAAAAGTAGACTTTGTTATCCTAGTCCATGTTCAGGATCACACTTTTCATGGCAAAAATCCTGCACCAATCAGCTTCTAGTGTGTGGGGGGGGAGTTGGAATTGTGAAAAAATAGAGTCTCAGTTCAAAATCCCAGCAGTCTGACTCAGGCAACAGCCCGAGAGGTGGTAAGGGAGGTCTGTGCAGCTCAAAATCCCTTCCGCTGCCAGCTGAGACAGTGGAGGAGGCAAACGGGGGTGAGCAATTGGACAAATAAAATATTACTGAGCAATTCTGAAAACCTTTTATTTTTTATTTACAGAGGACATTAAGATGCCACCCATATTAACCCTTTTTGCGTGGTGGCTTTACAGCATTTTTAATGTCTGTCATGGTTACCCAGAGAAGAAGAATAGTCAGACAAGCCACAGGTCAGCACCAGAATGGATGGAAGACTAGCCAGGTCATACACGGAACCCAATGCAACAGATCTGCTTTGAACAACAACGCAAGGGCATCTGAGTCAGACCTCAGTCTGCCCTTTAATCCCCTCCACAGGAAGTAGGATGAGCAGCTCAGAGGGAGGAAGTAGGAAGTAGGTAGGAGGAGACTACAGGAAGCAAACAGATAAAACAGAGGCCTGCAGCATGCTAGAAGCCTCACGCCTGCAGGTGATGCTGAACTCAAGGTAAGCTGTAACAATGTCATCTTCAGTGATAGGGGCTTCCATAACCTCTGACTCTTTTTGGTGACAGAGTTGAGACGCATGCTTTGTCTAAAAAAGAGTTTATCAGTGAGGTAGTCGGATTTTATCTCTGAGTCTCCGCCTAGATTATATAATTTTCTGTAAAAAGCTCTGAATGCAGTGGCTATGTCTGGATAGGTTGATGTATGTGCACCCGAGTGTGGTGCAACCCATGATACCAGTGTCATTCTATGCTTGATCGCTATTATTCTGGACAGGAGTTTTCCACACTTATTACCTGCCAAATAGGTGTGATACTTTTGCCACATAAATTACTTTGTTACCATTTCTCTCAATAGGGAGTTTAGTTCTGTTCTCTTATCAGTCAATTTTTTTAGAGTTTCAGGTGTTCTCTTTTTAATATGTTTCTGTTCCAATAGTCTAAGTGTATCAGTGAGGTCAAAGATTTGTTTCATTTTCTCTTTTTTCTTGTGAGGGCGTCTATTTTGATTAGGTGTCCCACTGCATTGTGGCTGAGACATCCAGGGAGGAATTAAATGAGAAATACTCATTTAGGAAATTGTGCAATATATTTCTCATTTGTGGGGATGTGAGAAGTGATTCATTCAGTCTCCAGTTACTGCAGCATGTCGCGATAGAAGGGTATGCAAGAGTGATTGATATCGGAGAGTGATCTGTCCAAGAAGATGTCTCTGTCTGTGCCATTTTGAGAAATTCAAGTAGGTACTGAGAAATATAAAGATAATCAGTTCTACTGTGTGTGGAGTGTGGACAGAACAAACAGGTATAGTCCCTATCTATGGGGTGACTTGATCTCCAAGCATCTATCATGTGTTTCTATGACAGTTCGTTCTGAAGGTGGCACAGGTGAGATTTCTTAAAAGGGTATTTACCTTCTGAGCTGCCCATATCAGGATCCATCACCATGTTTAAGTCTCCCCCTAATATGACACGGTCTGATGTATCATCTTCCAGAAGGGAGAAATTCTTCAGTAAGAAAGATAGTGGATTGGTAGTGGGTGAATCAATGTTGTGAAAAGTAATAGGTTTGTTCAAAATCAAACCCTTGAGGATTATATATTGTCTGTCCTGATCAGATATTAAGTCTGTGAGTGTCCAAGGAAGAAAGGAGCATATCAAAATTACTGCTCCTTTCCCCTTTTCTTGTGCTGAGGAGAAGTACAAGATTGGGAATGTCTTGTTATGGAACCTGGGTGGAATGGAGGCTTGGAAGTGTGCCTCTTGGACAAATACAATGCCTGTTTTTAATTGCTCAAAGTCCCTCAAAGCTATTGCTCTCTTCTCTGGTGTGTTCAACCCTCTGGCTTTAACCATCTTAACAATCTTAAGTAATGACATTGTGAGTCCAAATGGGTACTAGGGAGTTGCCAAATCTCCCAAAGGGGGGGGGGGGAGAAAGAGAAAAGGGGGAAGAGGGGGACTGTAGAGTATCAACGTATAGTGTAGGAATAAGATAACGAACATGGCATGTGCCCATGGGCCTATGCAAGTGGTGAGTCCTAGGAACCCTGGCATCAGTAGGTACAGTGGCAGGTACCATCGAGTCTTCTTTATTTGAACACATAGGAGTTAGTGAGTGCATCACAATATTTGAAGGGTCCTGTTCTAATTCAATGTAAGTGTATATCAGGAAACAAAGTTCTTACAGAAGCATGTTAAGGGATGAATAGTGTTCTATCCCGGTGGATAGATGCATTGGGGATTATGTGTATCATGGGGAGAGGAGATGATTCCATGTGAATCTCTAAAGGATGCTAGCTTATCCTCGATTCTGAGGTGAACAGTTATAGGCAAACCAAACATGTCAGGGTAAGTGTCAGCAGCAATCATGACAAGGGGGGGTATGGGTCATTCTTGACCAGGGGTTATAATCTACACTGCCTCAACACAGTGTGTATATTGGTTGTCTTCTTGAGTATGCATATGATTCTGTCAACCATTTAGTCTTGGTAATCTGTCTCATGCCTACGGAAGAAAATAGGTAACAAAAGGGGTAATAAAGAATAAAGTCTGTGACGACCCAACAGTAGCTTCCAGAGAGCTGAAGAATATCCATATGTTTGAATCTAGGAGGTGACTATTTAATTTATTATGTACCCCGCCTTTCTATATTCCATCCCTCCTTCAATTAGCAGTAACTAGAAGTTGTTTTACAAAGACGCTCTATGTTCCCGTCTACCCGGGATATCCCAGCAACTCTGCACCCCACATACATGAGACAGAGGAAGCCAGCATTTACAGTAATACATAAATAATTAAGGAGATTATAACTTAACATAACTCTCAGGTCTTGTAGTACACAACCCTACATTAGTCTATCACTGAGTCTTATTCCTGATCTAAATATATGCTTACCTTGTGTATATATAATTTTTTTTTGTTTTAAACTTCCTTTCTCCACCCGCCACCATGACATAAACCTCTGCTCACTAGTTACTAGACATCTCACATAGACTTTCTAACAAAATGGGCCTACAGTTCTCTAATAAAAAGTAAAAATCAAATGTGAAAGAGTATCAGCCTTCCAATACGTAATTATGCACATCAAGTTGTGAGGAGCACTTTGTCAGGGAAATAGTTAGCGCTCACTGTAAGCAGGGGGTAGACCTAACCAACTACAACTGGCGTACCCTGCTAAACCAAACATTGTAAACAATATAAACAATTGAAAATTTAAATCATCCGAAGAGCTGGAAGAAAATATGAATGTTACCCCAGCTAACAAACAGGTCCTTCTTGGTATCCTGGGGATGTGAGAAAAGTAGTTTCATGAGACAGTTCACAATAGAACTAGTAGAACCAGCAAATTAATCCACATGTCCTTCTTAGACTTTCAGGTTCTGTTATTGTCCATCAGGGTTTGTTGTGCTGCAAAAGTATCCAGACATCTTTGGTTCTTCTTGTGGGCAGGGGATCTGGGTGACCACTCCAACTGTTTGTGAGTCTTCTGGGGCTGTGGAGTTGAAGGGGCTTCTTGTGGTGCAGGCACCATGATTCCTAAAGTGGAGCAGAATAGTGCCACCTCAGCCACAGATCAGAGTACAGCCATTTTCCCATTTAGCATAGCTGAAAGGGCAAAAGGGAAGCCCCAGTGGTATTTTATGTTAGACGATCGGAGTTGATCAGTCAGGGGCTTCAGGGGTCGCAGATCATCTGTGGAGAATCCCTTCCTTTGCACATAATTTTCTCCTTTAGGACAAAATGATGGAAACATAGTCTAACGGACCACAGTTCATTACTGGAAACCATTGCTGGGCATGCAGATTTTCAGCCCATTATTTCAGACTATGGGGAACTTTGAAAATTTTATCAGCAGACAGCTCTGCAAAAAAGACTAAAGTCATAGCCTGGGCAGTTAGGGGTTAATTATCTGTATTTGTGCCATGTTACTTCAAACGTGTATGGTATCACTGTCTGCTCCTCCTACTAATCTCCTCTCTGTTGTGTATCCATTATTATCTTCATGTTGGGATTAGTCTGGGGTTCTGACTGCAGGTAACACATGTTTCCATTGTACTGTGTTGTTTATTATATCAATCAGACTGCCTGTCATAGCCTCTGTATTGTCCCTTTGTTCAGGTGTATACAGTAACCCCAGGGAGTCCCATGGTATTGTAAGCACTTACACCAGCAATCCTTTGTCTTACTGTTTACCCTTCCCTTCCCACATTGTCTAAGTAATTCAATCATGTCCAGCCCCCATTGTGTTATGTCCACACCATTTGCTGTTGCCCACTCTATGGTATTGTATTGTATTGTATTCCCTGTGCTACCTCCCCCAAAATAATGTGATAAACTCTGTATAAAAGAGCTGAGTGTTCACTAATAAAGAGGGAGTCACTTGTAACTAAGGAGTACAGAGTCTTCATTCTTGAATGGTTTAAAGAGTCCACTTTGATTCCCATTCATGAGCCCTATGTTCCAGTGTTCCAAATAGTTATCCTGTTTCACCTGACAGGCTACCCATTTGTAGCTGCATCCAGGAGGGAGAGACCCAGAATGATGGTCTAAGTCAGCCTAAGGACTTAAGCTTCCGTTACACATATGAAGACAACACAGGGTGTATCAGGATCCTTCGGTCTAAGGGTGCGGTGAATTCTTCAATATGTATGTCCTCTGGGGTTATATCACCCAACAAAGCTGAAAAGAAGTGGGAAATTCTTTACTCAGGTCTTGCAGAGGGACCGATTCAGGAAGATTCTTCACTCTTATGTTACAGCGACGACCCCTATTTTCTAGGTCGTCTAGTTTCAAAGTGAGGTGATGAATCTCATCTCTCTGTTCAATAACCAATCGTTCACCTAGGCTGGTATGGTCTGAAGTAGGGTGACCACGTTTCCAATCTGCCATTCTGGGACATGTGGTCACCCTACCGGTGTTACCGAGTCTCTACTGGCTGGAGAGTCTATGGTTATTGACTTAAACTTACTCTGTCAGGACTTATGACTAAGCCAGGCAGGGAGTCAGGAGGAAGTTACTGTCAGTGCTGTGAGCTGGCGGAGCCACTCAGTCAGCCGAGTGGGAGTCAGGATAGTTACTTTCCGTGTCTACTCTTCAGCTGCCTCACTGCTCCTAGACACAGTCACTCTCTGGCTCTGGCTGCCTCACTAGTACTACTCACTCACTCACATCATTATGGCGTGTGTGCCAGTGTGTCAGCGAGGCGAGTGTGCGTACCACTTCACACGCACACAGACCAGCCAGCCAATGTGAGAGGAACATTATGCAAATCCTCTCCCTTTATTGGCTGGTGTGGTGGTGCATGCAGAGTGCATATGTTGTAGGCTGTGACTCACTGAGCTTAGCTGACCTGGCAGCACCGCACAGAACAGGGCTCACAGAACAGGGCTGACAGTGAGACTCTGATTCCAGGACTCATTATTGTCCTGGGGAGGTATGATTCGGGAAGCGGGCATTCCGGGACACTTGGTCACCCTAGTCTGAAGTGATTACAAAGTTCTCTTTGAGCATGGCCACACGTTGAATCAGATGTGAAATGTCCGTAGTCACCTTCGCTAGTTCAGCCTGCATCATGGCCTTCATGTCTGCCATATATTTATCCAAGTCCTCTTTATTGGGTAAGCTAGCCAGCAACGTTGTGATATCCTGTTGTAGCGGCAGTAAAGTAGCCATCCCAGTAGATATTCTAGTGAGAGAATCAAGACTAGGTGACCTGCCTCTGTGAGAGATCTCCTCAGAGTACCTCGTGCTGGTTGAGGTTGCATCAGAGCAAGATGGAGCATTGGCGGGAGAATGTATCTTTGAGTTTCCCCTCAAAGTAAGAGGGTATCTTACTTTTATCTGTGGAGATCATTTTTTTCTTTCTGTCTTTCATCTGCAAGACGCTTATGGAGAATTGAGAGTAGAAATAAATCAGAGTACTTCATTTTATAATAGCGTTTATCAACTCGGCGTACAGAGCAAAGCCACTACACATCTGACACCATGAAAGACCAGGCCATGCCCCCCAGGTTCCCCATAATTATAACCATGATAAATCCTGATTGTTAAAGAGCAACAATAATTCTAAGTGCTGCTTATTCTGTGTAACAGACAGACTTATCTAGGTAGGAGTCCTTTAAACTGCAGCCTGGTATGACTAAATAATTACTGTGTTTATTAGGACTTGTCTAAGAAGGAGTAATTCATAAAACAGTCAGTGGAGTTGTCACTATAAGATTAGTTCATTTTAAAGAAAAGTAAAGTCTGCCTGTGCATTTTATTAGCCATTTGTATGCAATATAAAACAGTTTTTTCTTCAATATTAACCTTTAGTTGATGGCACAGTCAGATTAGTTTTTGTGCTATGACAATATTACCACACACTGTGCCCTGAATGAATCTAGGCAGAACCCACAGATTGACAGCATTTCCACAATCAGAGCAAGAGATATGTCTGGCCTCAAACAGAACTAATTATCATTCTATGAAGGGAATTTGCATGAACCCTTTGAGTATACAAACATAATATCTGTGCTTCAAAGAGTAACCACAGGTTGATTGATATCAATAAAAATCTGCAGGCGTCGTACTTGATCTCCTTATGGAATGTGCTCGCTAGGTTATTCTTCTTATACCCGTCACACATGTAATATTCATAGCAAATAGCTGCACCAATCCATTCAGGAACAATAGTAAAAAATATCTCCTTTATTGTAAAAAAATCATTAAAAAACAATCAAGTATCTGACGAACAACAGAGGTCGAATCTCATGTCTCATACAGTGCAAAAGATACAATAGTCCACGCGTTTCGTGCTAACTGCTCTTAATCATGACCTTGGGTCATGATTAAGCACAGTTAGCATGAAACGCGTGGACTATTGTATCTTTTGCACTGTATGAGATTCTACCTCTGCTGTTCGTCAGATACTTGATTGTTTTTCAATGATTTTTTTACAATAAAGGAGATATTTTTTACTATCGTTCCTGAATGGATTGGTGCAGCTATTTGCTATGAATATTACATGAACCCTTTGAGTGCCATAGGGGTATGCAACAAATTGCTTTTCAATGCGTTGCATACCCCTCTGGCATTCAAAGGGTTAAGTGCCACGCTATGCCACCAAAACAGTAAGTTGAAATTCTCAAACAATATTTATTTTACAAGAATAAAATGACTACTATGACATATAGAAAGATTTTAATTCTATTTTTTTAAAATGCCAAATGCATATGGATATAGGGAAGCTCAATATCATCATGGACCCCAGTTCTCTATCGTGGTTGTTCAGACGTGCAAATCTTGATATCTCCAACAGGTGTATATACAATACAGAAATGACAAACTGCAAAGTGCACACTCCCAGACCAGAAGTATTATCTCACAGTGAAAGCTAAAAAAAACAGCTGCTTTATTAAGGAGAATTTAAAATCAAAGCAAAAGAAGGATGAGAGATAAGTAAGTGCTTCATCCATCACATTTGTTTTTCGTGTTTCATATAGCTACATGCCTCATCAGTAAGAAGTATGTATCTGTATAAAATGTGTAAGAGAATTGTGTTTGGTGAGGTACCACCTTTTCTATAGCACCTCCTTTGCTTAGGCTTTAAATTGCCTCAAACAACACAGTTTATTTTTTTAATTTCTCTATAACATAATTATTCCAGTTAGAATATTGTGCACCATGAAGTGCCTCATTTTCAGAATGAATTCTATGTAACAAGGGAGGGCTGGCAACTTGTGTCCTGTGAGGCAAATACAATCAAGTGTCTCATTTCTAATATTGTTCGAGCCCACTCTCCCAGCCCACCTCCTTTTGTTAATGTTATAACTGACATTATTGATGCTAGGTAAGGCAAGTAATCCACCTAGCTTACAGTTAAAATGGGCTACACTACTGATAATACATAGCTTATAATTAAAAGGGATAGTAATACTTCGTTTTATCTTTATTTTATTTTGTAGGCATTAAAAAAAAATGAAGAACGATATAAGTCTTATCTCTCAAACCTTTATGCTTTGAGAGATATTCACAAGCAAAGTTTCCCTTCCCGCCCCTTTTACCTAGTGTAAGCCATCTCTTCTCAGATGTGGAATGCAGTCCATAGACCAGACAGATAACAGCAGGGGACAATCTTCTTCCTATGAGAACAATGAAAGCCCTGCCCCCCTTGACAAGTTTTTCAGGTTTTTCCCTTATCTTAATTGAAGATTGTCCCTCTCTGCAGTCTACTTGGGCACCTCCCTTCTGATCTGGCTGAACAGTGTTACATCAGTAAAAGGGGCGGGAGGGGGATACTTTATCATTGAATTACTCTTGAACTACAACTCTGACAGAATTTAAATAACACTCTCCAAAGTCCAAATACTATGATGATTAATTAGAGCTGCTTTTATTATGAAACATTACTATCCCTTTAAGTAAAGGTACATTAGTGATATATAGAGAGTACAAGGGAAAGTGTTTTTTCTACAGTGTAGCTCCATTTTGATTGTAGCTCGTGGTATCACTTATGTAGCTTGCACAAGTTCAGTAGCATGGCAAACGGAGCTTGTTGTAACAATAGCCCACATAAAAGCCACTATGAAGGGAAGCGTGAATGCGCTCCCTGGGGCAGCTGGGAGGGAGGTGGGAAGTCCTGCATCATTGTGTCGCACATACAAGGTGCCGCAGAACTCGGAAGTGCCCTATTTTAACTCTTCATATCTTCAATAATAGGTAAGTAAAATAAGTTGTACTGATTGAAGCCCATACACGAAAGTTATTCTCATTAGTGTTGAGCGAGCATGCTCGGCCGATGCTCGGATCGGCTCGAGCATCGCTCTGCTCGGCACATGGCGGTACTCGTACGAGTACCGTCATGTGCTCGCCCGCCATGTTCGGGTGGCAGGGATCTGTGCCGAAGGAGGCACAGATCTTACAGACGCTCCGCTGGACCACCAGGGACTGGAGGTAGGGGACATGTGGAGATGGAAGGGGGCATTGTGGAGATGAAGGGGGACATTGTGGAGATGAAGGGGGACATTGTGGAAGGGGGGCATTGCGGAGATGAAGGGGGCATTGCGGAGATGAAGGGGGACATTGTGGAAGGGGGACATTGTGGAAGGGGGGCATTGTGGAGATGAAGGGGGCATTGCGGAGATGAAGGGGGACATTGTGGAAGGGGGACATTGTGGAAGGGGGACATTGTGGAAGGGGGGCATTGCGGAGATGAAGGGGGCATTGCGGAGATGAAGGGGGCATTGCGGAGATGAAGGGGGACATTGTGGAAGGGGGACATTGTGGAAGGGGGGCATTGCGGAGATGAAGGGGGCATTGCGGAGATGAAGGGGGACATTGTGGAAGGGGGACATTGTGGAAGAGGGGCATTGTGGAGATGAAGGGGGGCATTGACCAGGCACCCTCCCCTCATCAGAGCAGGGGGTGCCTGGTGTAATGCTCGAGTCCTCCCATTGAATTCAATGGGGCTCGGGTGCTCGGCCGAGCACTCGAGCCTCCGGGGGTGCTCGGTCAGAGCACCCGAACCCCCGAGCATCGGGGTGCTCGCTCAACACTAATTCTCATGTGAATGTTCCTCTTTAAAGGGATAGTAATACTTCATTTTATCTTTATTTTATTTTGTAGGCATTAAAAAAACATGAAGAACGATATAAGTCTTATCTCTCAAACCTTTAAGCAAAGTTCCCCTCCCGCCCCTTTTACCTAGTGTAAACCATCTCTTCTCAGATGTGGAATCCAGTCTATAGACCAGACAGATAACAGCAGGGGACAATCTTCTTCCTATGAGAACAATGAAAGCCCTGCCCCCTTGACAAGTTTTTCAGGTTTTTCCCTTATCTTAATTGAAGATTGTCCCTCTCTGCAATCTACCTGGGCACCTCCCTTCTGCTCTGGCTGAGCAGTGTTATATCAGTAAAAGGGGCAGGAGGTGGATACTTTATCATTCAATTACTCTTGAACTACAACTCTGACAGCATTGAAATAACACTCTCCAAAGTTCAAATACTATGATGATTAATTGGAGCTGCTTTTATTATGAACCATTACTATCCCTTTAAGTTAACACAAACAAAATGGTAATGATAAACTCATATGCCCTAAACAGGCAACATTATAAGCTATGGAAGTAAGAGTTCAGTTCTCTGATGTATTAATTGTTTATGTTGAGCACTTATGGGGCTGGAGATGAAACATCTTCTCTACATGAATGAATAATCGAATCTCCTTAGTACTGTCATTAGCAATTCCAATGCATAGTGAGAGGTTCTAAGTAAAAAGCATTTCCTCTGAACAGTTATGTCTGAAGGAATCAGCACTGTGGAATGAAGTTCAAAGGTGGTAGCAATTCATCATTTTAAGTGACAGAGGGTTTCTCCTAAAACATAAAAGTCCTGCTATATTAGGAAAATATTTTGTTATAATAAGGAATTATGTGAGTTATTAAGTAAGACTAGCACTAAAAAAAGTTTTTTTCATATGAAAGAGTATATTGTAACCAGTTATGAGTTTGTGTGTGTCTGTGTGTTTGTGTGCATACAGTTTTCTGGTTAGAGAAGCAAACAGGTTATGTGCAGTTAAGTGACTAATGGTGAGACATTGGAATTAGGTTGGGAAGCAGTGTATGAGCATGTCTTTTACATGGGGTAATGTTCAAGAAAAAACACAGACAACTAATTATGGGTTTTTAACTCAGGCCACAGCTTTATTTAAAATACACATTTTACCATAATTTTTAACCTAGCCTTTAAAGGGATAGTAATACTTCGTTTTAACTTTATTTTATTTTGTAGGCATTAAAAAAACATGAAGAATGATATGTCTTATCTCTCAAACCTTTATGGTTTAAGAGATATTCACAAACAAAGTATCCCCCCCCTGTTCAACCAGATCAGAATGGAGGTGCCCAGGTAGACTGCAGAGAGGGACAATCTTCAATTAAGATAAGGGAAAAAGCTGAAAAACTTGTCAAGGGGGGAAGGGCTTTCATTGTTTTCATACAAAGAAAATTGTCCCCTTCTGTTATCTGTCTGGTCATACAACCAAATTCACATCTGAGAAGAGATGGCTTACACTAGGTAAAAGGGGCGGGGAGAGGAAACTTTGCTTGTGAATATCTCATAAACCATAAAGGTTTGAGGTATAAGACTTATATCATTCTTCATGTTTTTTTAATGCCTACAAAATAAAATAAAGTTAAAACGAAGTATTACTATCCCTTTAAGCCCTTGCCAATCCACCATTTGATAGGCCTTACCTGCCTATCCCTCCTTTTGAGCCCCTAGGCTCACCCCAATCTTGTTTTACCTTACCGCACCCCATTAGCTGGTCAATGCAGCTCAATGAGGCCGGTGTCTAAACCCGCAACACAGTCCAGGTGTCATTTCCCCTAGGCTGCTGGCCTACCATCATCATGGAACCATATCCAACTTAATGACCTTCTCCACATTTGCAAGGGCCCAAAGCGCCAACAAGCTGTGACATATAAAACATACAAACCCCAACAAATGAGGACCCCATAACAACCACCACCTCATAGTACAGCCAGAAGGGAGGGAAGCTGTTCCATCTTAGCATTATAAAGGAAGTGACAACTAGCCAACCTCTATATATATGAACCCCCATCCTCCTCACCTCACTTCCTGTCCACACCCACTAACTTATTTCTTGCTTCCCCCAGCTAAGACATGTCTCCCCTTCTTATTCTTCATGGGGAGTTCTGTTCTATTGCTACTGGTGGAACAGTGAAACTAGGCTGGGAAAGCAGACAGTGTATGTGCAGTTTCATGGCTATTGGTGGGAATCAGGTAATCTGTGTGTGGTTCTATGGATACTAGTGGGACAGTGAAACAAGGCTGGGGAAGCAGATCATCTATGTGTAGTCCTATGGATACTAGTGGGACAGTGAAACAAGGCTGGGGAAGCAGATCGTCTATGTGTAGTCCTATGGATACTAGTGGGACAGTGAAACTAGGCAGGGGAAGCAAATAATCTAGGTGCGGTTCTATGGACACCAGTGGGACAGTGAAATTTGGCAGAGGAAGCAGATAATCTATGTGCAATTTTATGGATACTAGTGGGACAGTGAAACTGTTATGTTATTTTTCTATATCTCTTCCACTTCTTTTCATTCATATCCAGGATATATATGTATATGCTTTGATATGTAGTTGTATCCTTTCTTCTTAGTGCTGGAATGAATTTGCATCACTGTTGTTCTAACATTCAGAAAAAAGGGAGCAAGTTTATTAAGGGCAGTATTTTTCTTGCTCTTTAGTGGTTACTTTTTATTTGGTTAGTTATATATCAATTGAAATTAGTATTTAATCATCATCATCATTCATTCATTTTGATGATTGGGTGTACTCTCCCAATCTTCATGATAAGAGGAGATGCTTATTGGTTTATTAACTTATCGTGGGTTATTGAAACCTACAGAAGATTGTACCAGTTTGCATGGCCTGAAGAAGTATCCTTGAGGATACAAAACAAGTTGGAAATTTAATCTACTAATCATACATACTTATATGATTTATAACATTCTGCCTGCATATCCAACTAAAACGTAAAGGACTGGGGAAAGACGGTCCTTACACTATGTGTTTTTTTGTTTTATTGGCCCAAAACATTTTTAATTAGAACATGACACTTATGCCTTGACCGTGAACTTACATAGAGAGTAAAGATCATACTTTCTTTGCTGTTTCTTGGTCCTCGGGCTCTCCTCGTGCTTGTTCAGCCTTCTCCTGAGGGCCCTGGTCTTCTTTGGCCTCAGATCCAAGGGCTTGTACTTCTCGCCTTTATAAAACTTGCTCAAGTTTTCCTTCTGTGTCTGGTTGATCACAGTCAGAACTCTGGTGATTGATTGCGGACAACTGGAATCTTAGACAGCTTAGAAGCAGCACCTCCTGTCATCTTAGCAACTCTGAGCTGAGACAGTTTCACATTTTTTTTTCTTAAACATTTTATTGTAGATTAGTTAATGTACATACAAAGATGTAATGTCAAGGTTTGGCTGAGCTGCTCAGTTCTGCTGTTTGAGCTAATCCAGTGCTCTGCTATCCATTACTGCTGCCTTCCCTTTGCTGGATCAGGCTGAATCAGCTGACTTCTCTGTGTCTGCTCACCTGACTGCTATCAGCCAACCCTGCCAGGGTATTTAAAGCAGCTTGGCTCACTTCCTGACTGCCCTTGTGTCTGAGTCTGGAGCAAGTGCATTATCCTGAGTTGCTGATTACCTGTATGACATGGCTTCCTCTGACGTCCCTTCTGGTTCCTGAGTCCTGGATTGTTCCTGACTTTGTTGATCTCTATATTCCTGACCCCAGCTTGGCTGAGTACCTGTCTTGGTTCCTGACACCTGCTTGTCTTTTGGTTTACACTTCTGGATCACAGTTTTGCTTTGTTTGAATTTGTTATTTCAATAAAGGTGTTTTGCATTTTTACATTCTGTGTCTGTCTGGTTCTTGGTCCCTAACATGTAGATAATAAACAAATGAATTAAAAATTAAAAAAATCAAAGTACATATCATCTGATTAGGTAATCAATAACATACTAAATTGATGTAGAGTAAAAATCGAGTTGTTGTGTAAAAGTGTCCCTAGGAGGGAAATAGGAAGTGTGGATATCTCGTATGTTCATAACCAAGCTCAAAAAGATAATTTCATAGGCAAGAAAGAAAGCAGAAACAGGTAAAGAGAGAGAAGAGAAAGGGAAGAGAAAGCAGGATATGAAAAGATAGGGGGAGAGACAAGAAAGGGAAGAGAAAGCAGGATATGAAAAGATAGGGGGAGAGACAAGAAAGGGAAGAGAAAGCAGGATATGAAAAGATAGGGGGAGAGACAAGAAAGGGAAGAGAAAGCAGGATATGAAAAGATAGGGGGAGAGACAAGAAAGGGAAGAGAAAGCAGGATATGAAAAGATAGGGGGAGAGAAAAGAAAGGGAAGAGAAAGCAGGATATGAAAAGATAGGGGAGAGAAAAGAAAGGGAAGAGAAAGCAGGATATGAAAAGATAGGGGGAGAGACAAGAAAGGGAAGAGAAAGCAGGATATGAAAAGATAGGGGGAGAGAAAAGAAAGGGAAGAGAAAGCAGGATATGAAAAGATAGGGGAGAGAAAAGAAAGGGAAGAGAAAGCAGGATATGAAAAGATAGGGGAGAGAAAAGAAAGGGAAGAGAAAGCAGGATATGAAAAGATAGGGGGAGAGAAAAGAAAGGGAAGAGAAAGCAGGATATGAAAAGATAGGGGGAGAGAAAAGAAAAGAGATGAGGGGGGAGAGAGGAGAAATTAACTCACTGAGCTCAACCTGGATGTGAAATCACAGTACAGCCATCCTTGAAATAAACACAAAAGAGAGAGGGGAGTCTCTTAGTGTAGGAATCTTCTTAAAAATTGGAATATGAATACAAACAATATTATACTCACCTGGAGATTTTGTCACGGATGTTTAAATCACAATGACAAATATGGCCAGTGGAGGATATTAAAATGCCTCCACACAGATATCCAGATCCCTCACACTCAATCCTCTTTGAGACCACCACTTCCCAGTGGGGCTTAAGGGAAAACACAGAAACAAACAACAAGGAGAGCTGTCCTGTCTCTTTAAAACAGTGCTAGTTGAACAGCCCATGTACACGGACCAAAGAGCCAGGCAGCAACGGTTAACATGGGGTTAACTATCACCTTTATACTGCTGACTTGCACACTTGTTATTCTGTGTATAGCCAGATTGGCAAACATAGGGTTAACTATCACCTTTATACTGCTGACTTGCACACTTGTTATTCTGTGTATAGCCAGATTGGCAAACATAGGGTTAACTATCACCTTTATACTGCGGACTTGCACACTTGTTATTATGTGGATAGCCAGAGTGGCAAACATGGGGTTAACTATCACCCTTATACTGCTGAACTGCACATTTGTTATTATGTGGATAGCCAAAGTGGCAAACATGGGGTTAACTATCACCCTTATACTGCTGAACTGCACACTTGTTATTATGTGAATAGTCAGTGGCAAACATGGGCTTAACTATCACCCTTATACTGCTGAACTGCGCACTTGTTATTATGTGAACAGTCAGAGTGGCAAACATGGGGTTAACTATCACCCTTATACTGCTGAACTGCACACTTGTTATTATGTGAACAGCCAGAGTGGTAAACATGGGGTTAACTATCACCCTTATACTGCTGAACTGCACACTTGTTATTATGTGAACAGCCAGAGTGGTAAACATGGGGTTAACTATCACCCTTATACTGCTGAACTGCACACTTGTTATTATGTGAATAGTCAGTGGCAAACATGGGGTTAACTATCACCCTTATACTGCTGAACTGCACACGTGTTATTATGTGGATAGTCAGTGGCAAACATGGGGTTAACTATCACCCTTATACTGCTGAACTGCACACTTGTTATTATGTGAATAGTCAGTGGCAAACATGGGGTTAACTATCACCCTTATACTGCTGAACTGCACATTTGTTATTATGTGAATAGCCAGAGTGGTAAACATGGGGTTAACTATCACCCTTATACTGCTGAACTGCACACTTGTTATTATGTGGATAGCCAGAGTGGTAAACATGGGGTTAACTATCACCCTTATACTGCTGAACTGCACACTTGTTATTATGTGAATAGTCAGTGGCAAACATGGGGTTAACTATCACCCTTATACTGCTGAACTGCACACTTGTTATTATGTGAATAGCCAGAGTGGTAAACATGGGGTTAACTATCACCCTTATACTGCCGAACTGCACACTTGTTATTATGTGGATAGTCAGAGTGGTAAACATGGGGTTAACTATCACTCTTATACTGCTGAACTGCACACTTGTTATTATGTGAACAGCCAGAGTGGTAAACATGGGGTTAACTATCACCCTTATACTGCTGAACTGCACACTTGTTATTATGTGAACAGCCAGAGTGACAAACATGGGGTTAACTATCACCCTTATACTGCTGAACTGCACACTTGTTATTATGTGAACAGCCAGAGTGGTAAACATGGGGTTAACTATCACCCTTATACTGCTGAACTGCACACTTGTTATTATGTGAATAGCCAGAGTGGCAAACATGGGGTTAACTATCACCCTTATACTGCTGAACTGCACACTTGTTATTATGTGAACAGTCAGAGTGGCAAACATGGGGTTAACTATCACCCTTATACTGCTGAACTGCACACTTGTTATTATGTGAACAGCCAGAGTGGTAAACATGGGGTTAACTATCACCCTTATACTGCTGAACTGCACACTTGTTATTATGTGGATAGTCAGTGGCAAACATGGGGTTAACTATCACCCTTATACTGCTGAACTGCACACTTGTTATTATGTGAATAGCCAGAGTGGTAAACATGGGGTTAACTATCACCCTTATACTGCTGAACTGCACACTTGTTATTATGTGAATAGTCAGAGTGGTAAACATAGAGTTAACTATCACCCTTATACTGCTGAACTGCACACTTGTTATTATGTGGATAGTCAGAGTGGTAAACATGGGGTTAACTATCACCCTTATACTGCTGAACTGCACACTTGTTATTCTGTGAATAGTCAGAGTGGTAAACATGGGGTTAACTATCACCCTTATACTGCTGAACTGCACACTTGTTATTATGTGAACAGCCAGAGTGGTAAACATGGGGTTAACTATCACCCTTATACTGCTGAACTGCGCACTTGTTATTATGTGAATAGTCAGTGGCAAACATGGGGTTAACTATCACCCTTACACTGCTGAACTGCACATTTGTTATTATGTGAATAGCCAGAGTGGTAAACATGGGGTTAACTATCACTCTTATACTGCTGAACTGCACACTTGTTATTATGTGAATAGCCAGAGTGGTAAACATGGGGTTAACTATCACCCTTATACTGCTGAACTGCACACTTGTTATTATGTGAATAGTCAGTGGCAAACATGGGGTTAACTATCACCCTTATACTGCTGAACTGCACGCTTGTTATTATGTGGATAGTCAGAGTGGCAAACATGGGGTTAACTATCACCCTTATACTGCTGAACTGCACACTTGTTATTATGTGAATAGCCAGAGTGGCAAACATGGGGTTAACTATCACCCTTATACTGCTGAACTGCACACTTGTTATTATGTGAATAGCCAGAGTGGTAAACATGGGGTTAACTATCACCCTTATACTGCTGAACTGCACACCTGCTGAACTGCACACTTGTTATTATGTGAATAGCCAGAGTGTTAACATGGGGTTAACTATCACCCTTATACTGCTGAACTGCACACTTGTTATTATGTGAATAGCCAGAGTGGTAAACATGGGGTTAACTATCACCCTTATACTGCTGAACTGCACACTTGTTATTATGTGAATAGTCAGTGGCAAACATGGGGTTAACTATCACCCTTATACTGCTGAACTGCACGCTTGTTATTATGTGGATAGTCAGAGTGGCAAACATGGGGTTAACTATCACCCTTATACTGCTGAACTGCACACTTGTTATTATGTGAATAGCCAGAGTGGCAAACATGGGGTTAACTATCACCCTTATACTGCTGAACTGCACACTTGTTATTATGTGAATAGTCAGAGTGGCAAACATGGGGTTAACTATCACCCTTATACTGCTGAACTGCACACTTGTTATTATGTGAATAGCCAGAGTGGTAAACATGGGGTTAACTATCACCCTTATACTGCTGAACTGCACACCTGCTGAACTGCACACTTGTTATTATGTGAATAGCTAGAGTGGTAAACATGGGGTTAGCTATCACCCTTATACTGCTGAACTGCACACTTGTTATTATGTGAATAGCCAGAGTGGTAAACATGGGGTTAACTATCACCCTTATACTGCTGAACTGCACACTTGTTATTATGTGGATAGTCAGAGTGGTAAACATGGGGTTAACTATCACCCTTATACTGCTGAACTGCACACTTGTTATTATGTGGATAGTCAGTGGTAAACATGGGGTTAACTATCACCCTTATACTGCTGAACTGCACACTTGTTATTATGTGGATAGTCAGTGGCAAACATGGGGTTAACTATCACCCTTATACTGCTGAACTGCACACTTGTTATTATGTGGATAGTCAGAGTGGTAAACATGGGGTTAACTATCACCCTTATACTGCTGAACTGCACACTTGTTATTATGTGGATAGTCAGTGGCAAACATGGGGTTAACTATCACCCTTATACTGCTGAACTGCACACTTGTTATTATGTGGATAGTCAGAGTGGTGATCTACAGGAGGTAGTTGGAATGTTACATACAGTGAGTTATCTTCATACAATGTCTATGGATTTTATGTATGATTTTTGGATTAAAAATGTATGGAATTGTATTTTTTGGACTGAAATGGTTAACTCAATTGGGAACATTGACATTTAGGAAAGATATTGGTCAATTTGAATTTTCATTGACCAATCAGATAAGTTTCCCAATTGAGTGACTAACATAAAAACTCAGATTGAGTTAACGGCAGTTTGTATTTTGATATTTATAATAGCATATTTCTCCTGAAGAATAGGCAGGTTTGCCACGAAACATGTTGAGGATTTTTAGTATCTTTTAAATAAATGTTATACTTTATTCATCTGGTCTTCTGTACCTTTGGAGATTCACAAACTGAGACAATACATATTGATCGATCTGGATACATTGATGCGAGCTGGCACAGTTCTGTTGCAGGGAGAACTAGCATCCAAAATCCCTGCTGGCCTTTAACCGGTTGTGTGGTACTGCAGCCGGTCAAACATTCTGTGAGTACTGATTCTCAGTTACATTTGATCCATATACTGTTTTAAAGAGACAGGAACACTCTCCCTGTTTATCTTTGAAATACGCTTCTCAACATCCGAAATAAGGCTCTCATCACCTAACAAGATATGGGGGGACAGTTCCACTTTGAGGTCATCCAGCTGCTTTAAAAGCTCCTCCTTTTTCTTACCACGGAGGTCTTTGGCCTTGATTTTTGCCATAGTCGCTGCCAGAGGAAAGCTACATTTTGTGTTTTATGTGCATAAGTTATTTCTCTCTGCCCTCTATCACTGTTACAACACTGGTCTTTTGTGGAAGACACCATGCAACTTGGACGGGAGATAATCCAATACATCAGTGGTTCTCAGCTCCAGTCCTCGGGATCCACTAACAGGCCAGGACTTAGGGATTTCTCTGCTAGAGCACAGGTGTGGTGATTAGAGGCTCATTCACACTGATTAACTCACCTGTGCTCTAACAAGGAAATCATGTGATCAGTGGCTCATTCACATTGATTAACTCACCTGTGTTCTAACAAAGAAATCATGTGATCAGAGGCTCATTCACATTGATTAACTCACCTGTGTTCTAACAAGGAAATCATGTGATCAGAGGCTCATTCACATTGATTAACTCACCTGTGCTCTAACAAGGAAATCATGTGATCAGAGGCTCATTCACATTGATTAACTCACCTGTGCTCTAACAAGGTAATCATCAAATCCTGGCCTGTTAGTGGGTCCCAAAGACTGGAGTTGAGAACCACTGCAATACATGAAGATATATAGGACTCCTACCTTCAGCCTACTCAACATACAGTGATTGCCTTTGTCTACCACTTTTATGTACGTGCAGAGGGTGGGTATGACTGCACACCATATTTCAGTTGATCAGTAAAACTGTTCTCTATTTATTTCCCACTTACCCATTCATTCATTTGTTTCTGGATTTCTTTGGACATTACTTTGTTGGAACTTCACATTTCACCTTTCTATTGACTGAGGATATATTATTGTATTTTTCCATTTTATTTTTATATATTTTATTAGAAAAGGACTCTGACCTTTTATTTCTTGTCTTTCCTATTACAGCTGTTGCTAGGGTCTGATATCACAGACAGGACATAGGGATAGAAGGTTGTTTCTCTATTTATCTAACTATATATTTATTTACCTTCCTCTAGACCAGTGGTTCTCAGTCCATGCCCTCAGTGGCCACTAACAGACCAGGATTTGATGATTTCCTTGTGAAAGCACAGTTGAGTTATTCAATGTGAGTGAGCCTCTGATCAACATACTTGTGTTCTAGCAGGGAAATTCCTAAGTCCTGGCCTGTTAGTGGCCACTGAGGGCATGGGTTGAGAACTTCTGCTGTATAGTATACAGTCTGCATGTGTCTGTGTATAAGGACTGGCACTATACAGTATAGGAGGGACAGTCCTTGTTTGACACCCAAATCCCTCTGCTCCTCTATTTAGGAGATCACACTGTGTGGTGTATATACCAGTGTATCAGATTGCTCCACAGCAATAAAACCCACAGTAATGTGGGTATAAACTTCTGTATATATCTGTTAAATTAGTCTGTGTAAAAAAAAAAAAAAAAAAAAATACTTTCATCATCTTCTACATCATTCACTTACAGAAAGTAACTTAACCATTTCAATGCCAGAGGGTATGCAATGCATTGCTTACCCCCTGGCACTCAAAGGGTTAAAAATTCTCTACAATGGTCTGGCACTGTATAGCAGTGGTTCTCAACCTGTGCCCTCAGTGGCTATTAACAGGCCAGGATTTTAGAATTTCCTTTTAAGAGAACAGGTGAGTTAATCAATATGACTGAGCCTCTGATCAACACACTTGTTCTACCAGGGAAATTCCTAAGTCCTGGCCTGTTAGTGGTCACTGAGGGCATGGGCTGAGAACCTCTGCTGTATAGTATACAGTCTGCATGTGTCTGTGTATAAGGACTGGCACTATACAGTATAGGAGGGACAGTCCTTGTTTGACACCCAAATCCCTCTGCTCCTCTATTTAGGAGATCACACTGTGTGGTGTATATACCAGTGTATCAGATTGCTCCACATCAATAAAATCCACAGTAATGTGGGTATAAACTTCTGTATATATCTTATAAATTAGTCTGTGTAAAACAAAAATACTTTCATCATCTTCTAAATCATTCACTTTCAGAAAGAGTAACTTAACCATTTCAATGCCAGAGGGTATGCAATGCATTGCTTACCCCCTGGCACTCAAACGGTTAAAAATTATCTACAGTGGTCTGGCACTGTATAGCAGTGGTTCTCAACCTGTGCCCTCAGTGGCTACTAACAGGCCAGGATTTTAGAATTTCCTTTTAAGAGCACAGGTGAGTTAATCAATACCACTGAGCCTCTGATCAACACTCTTGTGTTCTACCAGGGAAATTCCTAAGTCCTGGCCTGTTAGTGGCCACTGAGGGCACGGGCTGAGAACCTCTGCTGTATAGTATACAGTCTGCATGTGTCTGTGTATAAGGACTGGCACTATACAGTATAGGAGGTACAGTCCCTGTTAGTGGCCACTGAGGGCACGGGCTGAGAACCTCTGGTCTAGACTGTAAGCTCTCACAAGCAGGGCCCTCTGATTCTTCTGTTCTCCACACTTGATTGTACTATTTAATTTCCCATTGTACAGCACTGCGGAATTAGTCGGCACTATATAAATAAAGAATAATAATTTGCATATTTGTACATTTATAAATTTTAGGAGGTAATTTCTCATTGGCATTATTTTTGTCCCTGGTGAGATATTGCCCCAAATATTTTTATACTGTTGCTTTTTATTAGGAAGCTTGAGCACATATGTTTTCTTGTTTAATGGTTACCCACCCTTGACTTAGATTCCTGCATAGCGACAAGGATGTCTCACCTCTACAGTGAGAAATTATTATTCTGTTTTTCCACATTGGTACTCATTAATACTGAATATCGCGTATCAAATTAATACTGAATATCGTGTATCGAATTCAAAGATTTAAATACATCAATATGATATTTAGTAATTTCTGTGTTTGTTTAAATCTTGTCTCACTATAGGCTTAAACTGGAACTACCACCTTTATGAAAGATGGCCCCAAATAATTCCTTATCTGGTGACTAGCTGTTTAGTAGCGCTAGTCACCAGAATTATTACCTTGTTAACGTGAATTATCCACTGCTCCGGGACTGACAGGTAGGACGGAGTGCAGACATCTTTCCCTAGTGAGGTCTTCGTGCCTGCGCTAGCAGTCTCAGCTGACTCTAAAGGGACTGACAGCGCATGTGCGCAGACTTCACTATAGGAAGATGTCTGCACTCCGTTCTGCCTGTCAGTCCGGGAGCAGTGGATAATTCTCATTAACGTGGTAATTCTGGCGACTAGCGCTACTGAGCAGCTATTCACCAGATGAGGAATTATTTGGGGCCATGTTTCTTAATGGTGGTAGTTCCGCTTTAATAATTATGGATGGGTGAAAATGTTCACCGAAAAATGGCACTTCCCACCGAGCGGAAAATTTCCCTTGAAAAGTGCCATTTTCTTGCTTTTTTGCTTAGCTCAAGGCATTCAAATCAATGGAAAGACTGAATTTCTCCCCACCATGTGGCAGTTTTGTCTTTTCCTGCAGGCATATAAAAGGCTGTCAGTGACTCACAGCAGCCATTCTGCATTTGTGAGAGGAGAGAGCAGCATGTTTTTGTTTTAGAGGAGACAGGCAAATAAAGGGGAATTGAAGCTTAGTTTATGGAGTCTTTTAGGTAGGACATTTGTTCCCTGTATTAGGGGAGGTTGGGGTCACTCTAGGGGGGAAGAAGGGAGAAAGGAGGTTGACTTCAAATACCTCAAAGTTTGGTGTGACTGACTGGCAAGACACAAGCAGCTATGATCCAAGCTTCTTCAGATCAGGTTGTTATTATCTCTGTGCTGGGGGAGTCTGGGGATGTGAGAAGGGAGAAAAGGAGATAAAGTCCAAATACCCCAAAATACGGCGTGACTGACTGGCATCTATAGTGCTCCGTAATGAGCTGGCTCTGCACGGAAAACTAAACCTAGTTATTAAAGCACAATTAACACTTCAAAAGAACTTAGTTAATTTTGAAAGATCTTTCAATATCACCTAAATATGTTAGACAATTTTTAAAATAATACTTTATGAGATATTTAGCTCTCATAATTAGTGAGTTTATACAAATTATACAGTACTAGTTGAAGAGCCCGTTACACGGGCCACAGTGCCACTGCCAGCCGGTCGTGGTGCAGTCATGAAAAGTACAGACTGCCCATGCTGCGGCTGATACAGTGCCAGACAGTCGCGGTGCAGTCATGCACAGTAGAGACTGCCCATGCCGCGGCTAATACAGTGCCAGCTGGTTGCGGTGCAGTCATGCTCAGTAGTGACTGCCAGTGCCGTTGCTGATACAGTGCCAGCCGGTCATGGAGAAGTCATGCACAGTAGAGACTGCCCACGCCGTGGCTGATACAATACCAGCCGGTCACGGTGCAGTCATGCTCAGTAGAGACTGCCCACACCGCAGCTGATACAATACCAGCCGGTCGCGGTGCAGTTATGCTCAGTAGAGACTGCCCGCGCCGTGGTTGATACAGAACTGGATGGTCCTTTCGGAGCTCCCCGCTCTGTATCAGCCTCATCCCGGTCAGTCTCTACTTCTCATGACTGCGTCATTGCAAACTTTCTAGGAAATTATTATATAGAACTTGCTGGCATGTCAGCCGGATATCAACATTCCACATTGCTCTCCCTCCCACCTGCCACTCCATAATAGTACTATTAGATAAGTTACATAAACTGGCCAAATGTCAGTTCTTCAAATCAAGTAGATATAGATGTGAGCATGTGGACGGCTGACAGTTTCACTTTTCTATAATTTATATAACAATAATAATAATGTAGTATTCTTTTATTCAATCATTTTGGATGCTAGAGACATCTACAATTCTTTGTTTCACAATGAACTGGAGACGTATCCAAATAGGAGAAATTTATACTAAGTATTTAGTGCTAGGGATAGATGAAAATGTTTGCACAAAAAAAGGCCTTCTGACTGAGTTCCCTGTTTTCCACTCTTTTCCACTGATACCCCAAGTCTTCTTCCACTGCATTTGAACCACACAGACTGTCTCCCAGCATTGTCCCAGACATAGAACTACGCATACTAACACCCCAAGTTTTGTCCCATGGTAGTCATAGAGCAACAAATGCTAACAGCCCCCCAGCCTCAGCCCACGGTAGCCACAAAATTGCACATACTTACACCTGAGCCTTGTCCTGTGCTAGCTGCAGAACCATGAATACTGACTTCCCTGCTTTGTCCCACTGCATTGGGATCCAAAGAACAATGCATAATGACCCCCAGCCTTGTCCGACTATGCTGGTAGCCACAGAAACATGTTTATTGATCCCCAGCCTTGTCCGACTACAATGGTAGTACAGAACCATGCATAATGACCCCCAGCCTTGTCCAACTGCACAGGTAGCTACAGAACCATGCATAATGACCCCCAGCCTTGTCCAACTGCACAAGTAGCTACAGAACCATGCATAATGACCCCCGGCCTTGCCCGATTGCACAGGAAGCCACAGAACCATGCATAATGACCCCCAGCCTTGTCTGACTGCACAGGTAGCTACAGAACCATGCATAATGACCCCCAGCCTTGTCTGACTGCACAGGTAGCTACAGAACCATGCATAATGACCCCCAGCCTTGTCCGACTGCACAGGTAGCTACAGAACCATGCATAATGACCCCCAGCCTTGTCCGATTGCACAGGAAGCCACAGAACCATGCATAATGACCCCCAGCCTTGTCCGACTGCACTGGTAGCCACAGAACCATGCATAATGACCCCCAGCCTTGTCTGAACTGCACTGGTAGCCAAAGAACCATGCATAATGACCCCCAGCCTTGTCCGACTGCACTGGTAGCCACAGAACCATGCATAATGATCCCTAACCCTGTGGTATCCACAGAACCATGCATAATGACCCCCAGCCTTGTCCGACTGCACAGGTAGCCACAGAACCATGCATAATGACCCCCAGCCTTGTACGACTGCACAGGTAGCTACAGAAACATGCATAATGACCCCCAGCCTTGTCCGACTGCACTGGTAGCCACAGAACCATGCATAATGACCCCCAGCCTTGTCCGACTGCACTGGTAGCTACAGAACCATGCATAATGACCCCCAGCCTTGTCCGACTGCACTGGTAGCCACAGAACCATGCATAATGACCCCCAGCCTTGTACGACTGCACAGGTAGCTACAGAACCATGCATAATGACCCCCAGCCTTGTCCAGCTGCACAGGTAGCCACAGAACCATGCATAATGATCCCTATGCCTGTGGTATCCACAGAACCATGCATAATGACCCCCAGCCTTGTCCAACTGCACAGGTAGCTACAGAACCATGCATAATGACCCCCAGCCTTGTCCGACTGCACAGGTAGCCACAGAACCATGCATAATGATCCCTAGCCCTGTAGTATCCACAGAACCATGCATAATGACCCACAGCCTTGTCCGACTGCACTGGTATCCACAGAACCATGCATAATGACCCACAGCCTTGTCCAACTGCACAGGTAGCCACAGAACCATGCATAATGACCCCCAGCCTTGTCCAAACTGCACTGGTAGCCACAGAACCATGCATAATGATCCCTAGACCTGTGGTATCCACAGAACCATGCATAATGACCCACAGCCTTGTTCCGACTGCACTGGTAGCTACAGAACCATGCATAATGACCCCCAGCCTTGTCTGACTGCACTGGTAACCACACAACTGTGAGTGCAGGCCACCAGACTTTTCTCACTGCACTGATCTAGACAGAACCACACAAACTACTGGTCTTAAACCACCATGGCAATTTTGCAAGGGGAAGGGATGTGTGAAATGTGGGAAAGAGCCAGGGAGGGGTGGGGATGGGAAGATGAAAATGTGTGTTCATGGATTAGGAAACATAGAAGCCAAACATTCCAAAATTAAGCATTCAACTTGCAAACAAATATCATAACATTCACATAGCTACTTTGCAGAGAATCATCATGTATGGTGCATATTAAAGGTGTCAGCACAAAGTATAGCAGCAACAGTCACTACCATGGGGAGGCTGAGGTATGGACCCACTGTAGGTGGGAAGAAGGGTGAGGGAAGTTGGGGAAAAGCATATTAAATGAAATCTCTCAATATTTCCATTCACCTAAACTGTCTGTAGTTAAAGGAGCAGTAAACTTTTTTTTATGAAAAAAGATATATTGTAGGGATTTTCTTGAGTAAAATAAGGGTACTCCCACTGCTGAGAGATTTATATTTCCAGAGTTATTACAGTTTAAACCCCTGTTTTTTTACATTAGCAGTGCCCTCTAGTGGTCAAATTCTAATTAGATTTCCTGTTACATTCTAATGGAGAGGAAAGTCAGACAAGTCAGAGATACAGTTCTCCATAGAATGTAATAGAAACTGCCTGTCACTTCCTGTCAGTTAGAGCTATCAGGAAGTAAACACACTAAATTCACTTCCTGTCAGTTAGAACTATCAGGAAGTAAACACAGTAAATTAATTTCCTGTCAGTTAGAACAATCAGGAAGTAAACACACTAAATTCACTTCCTTGTTATTTAAACTGCTATAATTTTTGAATAAAACATCTGACAGCGATGGGAGTGACCTTGTTTTATTCAGCAGGAAAAGATCTATAAAATGTGTTTTCATTAAAAAAAAAGTTTACTGCTCCTTTAAAATCTCCCATACATTAATGACAGTTTAGTTTTTTAAAATGTTCCATCCATTCAGAATGAGTTTTAAACAACTTGAACACTAGAGAGGTCAAGGCTTCATAATGCTTTGGAGACCTCTTTAGCAATCAAGGTGTTGAAAGGTCCACTTAAATGGATATAAATATTTATTTGACTCTATAGTGCTACTGATTGGATCAAACTGCTCACCTTTCTCATTGCACGTATGGTTGTTACTGTACTGAGCCCAAGAGAGTTGGCTTTGTCTTTTTTACTTTCACTTCTAAGTCTCGTTGCCGCCTTTTAAATGGAAATGTTTTAAAATAGCAACTCACAATGACGTACAGTAGAGATATATTGGGATAAACCCATGAGAGTCCTATCTGTGTAGTTTTTCTTTCCCCTCTGTCTCTAAAAACATTTCACTTTTAGTGAGGGAATAAATAGCATCATTGAATGTGTGTGTAATGCATTGTACTTAAGGACACCTGGGGATATTTAACTGAGCAGAAGACCTTTGTTAAAATATTTCATATACCTGCTGGCTCAGATTCAGGCTAATGGCAATCATTTCTTTTGTATTATATGACGTGACTTCATGAAAAGTTAAAGATTCTTAACAAAAAAGCAGTGGGAGACAGCCAGCGTGAATTATAACATTCATAATCATACATTTTTCTTTGCTGTTGATTGAAAGTGTTTTGTCTATTATGTATTTGTTAGAAATGTAATAGTCTATCATCTATAAGAGCAAGTGTTACAATCAAATGCCACAGAGGAAGGTATGATTACACATGGAACCCTTTAAAGGGATAGTAATGTTTCATAATAAAAGCAGCTCTAATTAATCACCATAGTATTTGGACTTTGGAGAGTGCTATTTCAATTCTGTCAGCATTGTAGTTCAAGAGTAATTGAATGACAGAGTATCCCCTCCCGCCCCTTTTACTGATGTAACACTGTTCAGCCAGATCAGAAGGGAGGTGCCCAGGTAGACTGCAGAGAGGGACAATCTTAAATTAAGATAAGCAAAAACCTGAAAAACTTGTCAAGGGGGACAGGGATTTCATTGTTCTCATAGGAAGAAGATTGTCCCCTTCTGTTATCTGTCTGGTCTATGGACTAGATTCCACATCTGAGAAGAGATGACTTACACTAGGTAAAAGGGGCGGGAGGGGAAACTTTGCTTGTGAATATCTCTCATACCATAAAGGTTTGAGAGATAAGACTTATATCGTTCTGCATGTTTTTTTAATGCCTACAAAATAAAATAAAGATAAAACGAAGTATTACTATCCATTTAAGCAGATTATATTATCAACCGGTACAAGGCAGTGCTTTAAACACGGGGTAGAACCATAAATGGGTGAATATTGTTTATTTATCTTCATCCACTAATTTGGACTGTTGTATACGAACACACAGCAGGTAGGGTGCAGTAGGCCAAATTCAGCATTATAGCATTATTTAAACAAATAGAAAAAAAAGCAGCACTCACCCATTAAAAAAATCAACTTTTAGTTTTACGGTACAACAGATGGGGTTGCAAGGTGGTCTTACATACACTGCAGGCCCACAGTGTATGTAAGACCACCTTGTAACCCCGTCTGTTGTATTGTATCACTAAATAAGTAGATTTTTTTAATGGGTGAGTGCTGGTTTTCATTTTTCTATTTGTGTAAATAATGTTACAATCTCATACCTTCTTGATTTACCAAAAATGTTTTCATAAAGTTGGGTTTAAACATACACTTTTTTTTGTCTCTTCAATGTTTGAAGAATTCCAGGTATTTTATGTCATATGAAAAGCTGGTTGTCTTCATAGTTTGGGAAGAGATCAAATAGATTTAACAGACTGTGCATCAGGGAAAGGACTCCATTAGTTGGAACTGTAGATATTGACCCATTCATCCGATCTCCACCAATTGTGGAGCACAGAAACTTTTACAGGAAAAAGTTAATGGCCGCAGGAAGTTTTACAGGATCACTTGACATAAGCAGGAAACAGTGCAGGAATAATCAAACAGAGCAGAGATGTTATGACCAAGAAGCGGAGATAAGACATAGTTAGCTGAGTGATAACCAGAAATGATGAACAGGTACAATAAAAAAGAGCAGATATCTTATAATGGGGAGCAGAGAGTAAAAGTAATCCGGCTGAGCAGAAGTCATAACCAGAAGTGCAGAGCAGGCTTGTTACACTTAGCAGCGTTTGTATTACCAGATAGCATAGAGTGCAAGTAAAAGAACACTAGACCACTGGAGTAAGCTTAAAGGGATGGTAATACTTCGTTTTATCTTAATTTTTTTTTGCAGGCATTAAAAAAACATGAAGAACGATATAAGTCTTATCTCTCAAACCTTTATGGTTTGAGAGATATTCACAAGCAAAGTTTCCCCTCCCTCCCCTTTTACCTAGTGTAAGCCATCTCTTCGCAGATGTGGAATGCAGTCCATAGACCAGACAGATAACAGAAGGGGACAATCTTCTTCCTATGAGAACAATGAAGGCCCTGCCCCCCTTGACAGGTTTTTCAGGTTTTTCCCTTATCTTAATTGAAGATTGTCCCTCTCTGCAGTCTACCTGGGCACCTCCCTTCTGATCTGGCTGAGCAGTGTTACATCAGTAAAAGGGACGGGAGGGGGATACTTTGTCATTGCATTACTCTTGAACTACATGTCTGACAGAATTGAAATATCATTCTCCAAAGTCCAAATACTATGATGATTAATTAGAGCTGCTTTTATTATGAAAGATTACTATCCCTTTAATGGATGTGGAAAACAGCCACATTAACATATAAACACCCACATGAATACGACAATGGCTCATTAACCTGCATTTCCTTATGGAAATGAGCCATTGTTGATGTGTTCAGTCCAAAATACATCTGGTGGTAATGATGGTGGAT
Organism: Rhinophrynus dorsalis; assembly: GCA_037306005.1. NCBI lineage: Eukaryota > Metazoa > Chordata > Amphibia > Anura > Rhinophrynidae > Rhinophrynus > Rhinophrynus dorsalis. Next base: position 478,012,334 of record CM074723.1, on the reverse strand, counting down.
TGGTGGAGGATGGAAGGGAATATGATGACGAAGGCATATACATACTGGCAATGTGTCTTCAACTCAGATCCAATTCAACATCACCATTCTGAGCCCTCATCAAACTTTAGTGCATCTTTGCCAAAAAGTTAAATTAAGAATGCTTCTTGAGTAAAAAACATCAGTGCTTCTACCTCTGGGAGATTTTCCATTCAAAAATGATTGCAACTCCAACCTTTGTTTCAAGCATAAATGAAAACTGGAAACAGATGAAAATGTTTTTAAATAATGAACTCTATGGAAGATCATGAGCCACTGTCAGAAAATTGTACATGGAAAGAGATACTGATATAATGAACCATCTGTTCAGTTTCCTTATCTAATAAAATAATCAGTCTTACACAAGTTTCAAAATAGACATGTCTATCCCAGGCATTTTTGAAATCTCTAACAGTATTTGTCTCTTGCAACTCTTCTGGGAAGCTGCTTCATGAGCCTATCACACTTTCTTTAACCCAAGGACCCATGACGTGCTAGGACCGCCGTGGGTAAACATCCCTTAAAGGAGCAATAAACTTTTTTTATGAAAGCATATATATTGTAGGGATTTTCCTATTGAGTAAAATAAGGGTACTCCCACTTCCAAGAGATTTATATTTGCAGAGTTATTACAGTTTAATCCCATGTTTTTTTTTTTTACATTAACAATGCCCTCTAGTTGTCAAATTCTAATTAGATTTCCTGTTAGATTCTAATGGAGAGGAAAGTCAGAAAAGTCAGTGATATACACTTCTCCACAGAATGTGATAAAAACTGCTGAGTCACTTCCTGTCAGTTAGAACTATCAGGAAGTAAACACACAGTAATTCACTTCCTGATTATTTGAACTGCTATAAATTTTGAATAAAACATCTTACAGAGGTGGGAGTGACCTTGTTTTATTCAGCAGGAAATGCTCTATCAAATATGTGTTTTCATAAAAAAAAAGTTTACTGCTCTTTTAAGGACCAGTGATGGGACTGGCACGTCTTGGGATAAATGATAGCAGCTCGCCTCAGTGCGAGCTGCTATCAAGCGGCGGAGGCTTAAACTGAGAGCTCCAGGAGCGGAGCGCTCAGTTTAATTCATTCTCCATTTTGCCGGTACGTGTGGTCTCTATTACAGTGGTCACATGTACCAGCTTTTTTTTTTTTTTTTTATTGACAAAGGCAATGTGTTTTACACATTGCGTCTGTCACTGTTCTCTGCCACTCTCCCTTACTATGAGAGTATGGAAGAGAGAAGCAGAGAATACACTGAAAAATAAATAAACAGAGGCCAGGTTTGGGGCTATTAACCCCTTCAGTGCTGGTACTGGGGGCAGGATAAATGTATAACCTAATGATAGCATTTTTTTTTTTAATAAATTGGAGCAAGACCAAAGTGTTCTCTAACACAGACTTATATATAGACATATCTACTGATGTTTAACCCTTAAGGACCCAAGACGGTCCTGGCATGTCATGGGTCCAACATGTGATAAGGACCCATGATGTGCCAGGACTGTCATGGATTTCAGGGCTACAAACATGGCTGCACGCCGTTCTGGGTGCCCTGAACCGGCTTGGATTAAAAAAAAAGGTCCGTAGTCCATGCACGAATGGCCGGTAGTTAAGGGATTAAACAAACATATTAATGGGAGTTTTATAGTTGTGGAGCAATGTGATACACTTATACACACACCACACAGTCTTATCTTATCTCCAAAATAGTGGGAAACTAGGGAGAGAAAGAGGGACATGGGGATTTTCACCCCAGACGGACAATGCCCCCTTACTGCATATTTTGTAGCTATGAATGATCGGTCATACCTTTCATACAGTCTCCATAAACAATTAAACCATTGGGCACAAATTATCACAAGAGTACCAATAAAAATTATGTTGTTTTTTTTTTAAATTGTTATCTTTATTTTTATAAAATAAATGGTGGGTTATCCATATAAGTGTGGTGTCAAAAGAAAGCTCTGCTTGTGCTTAAAAAAACAATATATAATTTATGTGTCTGGAATAAAAGACTTGTTGAACAAAGACATAGTCAAAAAAGGCAAAAAATGCTCTGGTCCTTAAATTAAAGTAGTACTTACAAGCCCTCTAACCTGTAGTTTAAAGGGATAGTAATACTTTGTTTTATCTTTATTTTATTTTGTAGGCATTAAAAAAACATGAAGAACGATATAAGTCTTATCTCTCAAACCTTTATGGTTTGAGAGATATTCACAAGCAAAGTTTCCCCTCCTGCCCCTTTTGCCTAGTATAAGCCATCTCTTATCAGATGTGGAATCCAGTCCATAGACCAGACAGATAACAGAAGGGGACAATTTTCTTCCTATGAGAACAATGAAAGCCCTGCCTCCTGTGACAAGCTTTTCAGGTTTTTCCCTTATCTTAATTAAAGATCGTCCTTCTCTGCAGTCTACCTGGACACCTCCCTTCTGATCTGGCTGAGCAGTGTTACATCAGTAAAAGGGGCGGGAGGTGGGATACTTTGTCATTGAATTACTCTTGAACTACAACTCTGACAGAATTGAAAGAAAACTCTCCAAAGTCCAAATACTATAATGATTAATTAGAGCTGCTTTTATTATGAAACATTACTATCCCTTTAATAAAAGAAAAATATTGCGTCATTATAACTTTGTATGAAAGCACTTCCTGTCAGTGGGAGTTCCCTTTTTTTAATTAAGGAAGAAAATTTCTTTTGTATATTTTTTTCAAACATTTCTTTTCCTTCTCAGGAAATTCTGCTGTTCCATATAATAATATTCCATTTCCCATTCTATTTTAATAGACAGGAAAATTGAAACCACAAATTCATTGTTTCATAAATGTGTCATGTGTTTCTTTCTAGGGAAAACACTTCTGAAGATTGTATGAAATCAATTTCTTATTATCTGATATTCCCCATACCATTCGCCATCATCTTGGGTATCATGTAAATGTAATGACTTTACGCATAACAGAGCTCTTCATTGACCATTTTTTCTAGATTATTCAATGGGTAAAAATTACACATATAATAAATGTGAGGCTGAGGTTTCAAAATCTCTAAAGCAATTTCAGGGAAGATGTTAGTTGATTTGATACGATGCATGATAACTAATTTGAAAATTCTCTGAGTCTCAGGGCAACATGATCTCTGGTTTCAATTCTCATTGATATTATTATGACATATTTCAGTATTATTTAACCCTTTGAAAGCCGGTGTGGTGCGTAACACATTGCTAAACGATGTGCAGCGTACCCCTCAGATATATAAAGGCTTAGAATTAATGTTTAGTACACAAGAAATACTCTTTCTGCTCATGTTGATATAGGCTTTTGATCTTTGAAAAAGCAGTGTTTGTAGCTGCGAAACGCGTTAGATTATCAGCCTTGTTTTCTGATTTTATATTTTGAAGTAATTAAATTGCATATTTTATATGAAGTAGGGCTGCCGCTCGTGTGTCTATCAATCATCTGGATGTTCCAAAATACCTGAAGGAAGACATGTTCCAATATTCTCCGTTTGCCCTTATCTCAGATCAAGTAATACTATTAGTCTGACGAACACAATTGTGAGTGCACTTGATATCTACTTAGTTACTTTAATTGTTTGCTGTATCACACTATTAGGCACTTTCTCTTTTCCTTTGGAGAAAGCTTCCATAGAACACTGCTTGCCATAGACATACTGCATCTGGGGGGAGAGGATTTATCCCAGAGGCTCTGTCAGATGGATTTGGCATAAGCCATTCTCCAGCCTCTCATTTTGTGAGTAGACATCCATTCGGGTGTTGATGGCGGTGGTTATAACATTTATCCTGTTGATTGGCACAGGGGCGCCCCCTGTCTCTCTCCTTTTCTTTATTACTAAAGCTCTTTCTTCTCAGTCACTTTGGATGCTAGCATCATATACAATGCACTGCTTCCCTTAACCCCTTGAATGCTAGGGTTTATTTTTATGACGCTGCCTCTATTGTTGTAGGCTTGTCGTCTATCTGTTTACCCATTGGTGAGTTTATTTTTCAGCGCTTGTCTCGCTGGCCCTATCATGGAGAAACAGGGGGTATTTAAATGTTCATGTGCCGCCGGCTCCATTCCTTTAAAGGGATAGTAATACTTAAAATGTAAAAAAAAATATGTTGTAGGGTTTATCCCCCTGAGTAAAACAAGAGTACTCCCACTGCTGAAAGGTGTTTTATTCAAAAGTTATTAATTTTCAAAGTTGAATTTTTTAGATGCAATATCACAGTGGCCTGAAATTGTACAGTGGCGCTGTTGCTACACGATCCTATGGAGATTTATGGTCCCGGGACCAGAGCTGTCCATAGGATCGTGTAGCAACAACGCCACTGTACAATTTCAGGCCACTGTGATATTGCACTTAAAAAATTCAACTTTGAAAATTAATAACTTTTGAATGAAATACCTTTCAGCAGTGGGAGTATTCTTGTTTTACTCAGGGGGATAAACCCTACAACATATTTTTTTTTTTACATTTTAAGTATTACTATCCCTTTAATTCAGAAGTTTACTTTTGTATCTTTGAGAAAGTGGTGTTTATAGCCACGAAATGCGTGAGATTGCTTCTGCACTGATCAATTACTTGATTTTATATTGTATTTTTTATTTTGCTATATATATTTTTTTTTATATTTTAAATAAATTTGATATATATTTGACGTTTGGAGCTGTGCGAAGAATCTTGATTTCCAGTGGTCGGGAGCTCCTGTATTACAGCTGTCCTGAACGGAGACAGGATTAGTGTTGAGCGAGCATGCTCGGCCGATGCTCGGATCGGCTCGAGCATCGCTCTGCTCGGCACATGGCGGTACTCGTACGAGTACCGAATGTGCTCGCCCGCCATGTTCGGGTCTCCTCCCCGCACGTTTTGCGGCTGCTGCGCAGCCAATAAACGTGCAGGGAGGCTCTGACATCAGTGTAATGCCAGCAGCCATGTTGGCTGCTGGCATTACACTGATTGGCTGGCCAGAACCCGTGGTCGGGTGCTGTATAGGACCTGACCAGCGAGTTCGGCTCAGTCTTAGCCAGGGAGAGATGAGGATAGGAAGGGAAAGTCAGTGTAGGGAGAAAGAAAGCAAATTTGTGAAAAAAAAAGAACCAAAAGTCCTTTTTAGGACTACTGTGTGTGGGGGCAGCAGTTTATTTTGTGTGGGGGGAAAAAAACAAAACAAAAAAAAATTTCATATATTCTGTTTAGTGTGCAAAGTTGCAGATTAGAGCACATTCTGTTTAGTGTGCAAAGTTGCAGATTAGAGCACATTCTGTTTAGTGTGCAAAGTTGCAGATTAGAGCACATTCTGTTTAGTGTGCAAAGTTGCAGATTAGAGCACATTCTGTTAAGTCTTCAAACTCAAATATCAAAGTCACATATTCCATTCAGTGTGCGTCACCGCAGTTTAGCAGCATATTCTGTGTACTCTGCACAGTTGCAGAATAGGAAGAAATACTGTTAAGTCTTCAAACTAAAATATCAAAGTCACATATTCCATTCAGTGTGCGTCACCGCAGTTTAGCAGCACATTCTGTGTACTGTGCACAGTTGCAGAATAGGAAGAAATACTGTTAAGTCTTCAAACTAAAATATCAAAGTCACATATTCCATTCAGTGTGCTTCGCCGCAGTTTAGCAGCCTATTCTGTGTACTCTGCACAGTTGCAGAATAGTAAGAAATACTGTTAAGTCTTCAAACTAAAATATCAAAGTCACATATTCCATTCAGTGTGCGTCACCGCAGTTTAGCAGCATATTCTGTGTACTCTGCACAGTTGCAGAATAGGAAGAAATACTGTTAAGTCTTCAAACTAAAATATCAAAGTCACATATTCCATTCAGTGTGCTTCGCCGCAGTTTAGCAGCCTATTCTGTGTACTCTGCACAGTTGCAGAATAGTAAGAAATACTGTTAAGTCTTCAAACTAAAATATCAAAGTCACATATTCCATTCAGTGTGCGTCACCGCAGTTTAGCAGCATATTCTGTGTACTCTGCACAGTTGCAGAATAGGAAGAAATACTGTTAAGTCTTCAAACTAAAATATCAAAGTCACATATTCCATTCAGTGTGCGTCACCGCAGTTTAGCAGCATATTCTGTGTACTCTGCACAGTTGCAGAATAGGAAGAAATACTGTTAAGTCTTCAAACTAAAATATCAAAGTCACATATTCCGTGTAAGATGAAGAAGGCGGGTAAAAAGGGACGGGGAAGTGGACGTGATCCTGATAGTTCAGGGCGCGGGTCAGGACGCGGAGAAACTGTGCCTGGTGCCAGAGCACAAGAAAGAAAGACATCCACCATACCTAGCTTCATGTCTCATTTTACAGGGCGTCGCAGGACATCACTCTCGAGGTCCGACCACTGTGAACAGGTGGTCGGTTGGATGTCAGCTGATACTGCTTCCAGTCGGTTAAGCACCACCCTGTCTTCCACCAAGTCCACTCTCAGTAGCCAAGAGTCTGGTCAACATAATCCTCACTCTGATCATCCTTCCTCCCACCATACACGGTCTGGTCAAAGAAGTGATCCCACACTGGGATATAGTGAGGAGCTTGTCTCATCACCAATCCTTCATTTGACCCTCTCTCCAAGCACGCTTGCAGAGGAACATAGTAACATAGTAACATAGTAAATTAGGGTGAAAAAAGACACAAGTCCATCAAGTTCAACCTTCGCTTCATACCTCAGTAACTAAGAATTTTATAACTTTCCTGCTACCAATTAAATTAGTCTTTATCAGACCTTCCTGATCTGCCTACTGATAAACAGTATAACTCTGTATGTTCCCTTTTGAAAGAAATGTATCTAATCTTCTCTTAAATGTGTCCATTGTATCTGCCATAACTACCTCCCTGGGCAATAAATTCCACAATTTGACAGACCTTACCGTAAAAAAACCCTTCCTCTGCTGAAGTTTAAACCTCCTTTCCTCTAATCTCAAGAGGTGTCCCCTGGTCACCTGAGCAGGCCTTGGAATAAATAGCTCACCGCAGAGATCCTTGTATTGACCTCTCATATACTTGTACAATGTGATAAGGTCTCCTCTTAGTCGTCTTTTCTCTAGAGTAAATAAACCAAGTTTGTTTAGTCGTTCCTCATATGTCAAGTCCTCCATTCCCTTAATTAATTTTGTTGCTCTCCGCTGTACCCTCTCTAGTTCTAGTATATCCTTTTTCAGAACCGGTGCCCAAAATTGCACTGCATACTCAAGGTGAGGTCTTACCAATGATTTGTATAATGGCAAAATAATGTTATCCACTCTTGCTTCAATACCTCTTTTTATGCAAGACAGGACTTTGTTTGCCTCTGCTACTGCTGTTTGACACTGGTCACTGTTTCCAAGTTTGTAGTTGACAAGGATACCCAGGTCTTTTTCTAGCAACGAGTCACCTAAAATTATTCCATTAAGTTTATAAGTAGCCTTGGGATTGTTTCCTCCCAAATGCATGACTTTACACTTCCCCACATTAAACTTCATATTCCACATGTTTGCCCAATCTGGCATTGTATGTAAGTCCCTCTGTAGAGAGAAAATATCCTGTTCTGAATTAATGACTTTGCATAATTTAGTATCATCTGCAAATATTGATATTTTGCTTTCTATATCTATTTCCAGGTCATTTATAAACATGTTAAAAAGCAGCGGACCCAATACTGAACCCTGAGGTACTCCACTCTCCACTTTAACTATACTGGAGAATTTTCCATTTACAACCACACACTGTTCCCTATCCTTCAACCAGTTTTGTATCCAGTTGCAAAGGTTATCTCCTAGCCCCAATTTCCTTATTTTATACACCAGCCTTCTGTGTGGTACTGTATCAAATGCCTTTGCAAAGTCTAGATATACTACATCTACTGCCTTGCCATTGTCAAGGTTGCTGCTTACCTCCTCATAGAAGCTGAAAAGATTAGTTTGGCATGACCTATTCTTCATAAAACCATGCTGATTCGTGCTAATGATCTTGTTTTTTGTGTTGTAATCCTGAATATAGTCCCTTATTATGCCTTCTAATAGTTTTCCCACTACAGAGGTCAAACTCACTGGTCTATAATTCCCAGGTTCTGTTTTAGTTCCCTTCTTAAATAGAGGCACTATGTTAGCTCTTCGCCAATCCTGTGGCACTGAGCCTGTGGTAATAGAATCTTTAAAGAGTAAATATAGGGGTTTTGCTAACACTGCACTGAGTTCCTGAAGAACCCTTGGATGTATACCATCAGGACCCGGTGCTTTGTCGGTCTTAATTTTGTTCAGTCTTCCCATGACATCTCCTTGAGTTAACCCAATATCTATTAATTGTATTGTTTTATTTGATACTTGTGGAGGCTCTTCTACCATTCCTTGCTCCCTTGTATATACTGATGCAAAGAAAGTGTTTAAAACATCAGCCTTTTCCTTATCCTCACTAACCAACTCACCCATCTCATTTTTGAATGGTCCAATGCACTCCCTCTTAAGTTTTTTGCTATTTATATATTTAAAAAACTTTTTTGGATTAGTCTTGCTTTCCCTTGCAATTCGAGTTTCATTATCTATTTTTGCTACCCTAATTGCCTTTTTGCAATCTTTGTTGCTCTCCCTGTATTTTAAGAAAGATTGTTCAGTTCCTTCTGACTTAAATAATTTGAATGCTTTTTTTTTCCTTGCCATTTCCTTCTTTACATGTGCAGTTAACCACATTGGCTGTGACTTACTTCTTTTGCACTTGTTCCCCATTGGTATATACAGTTGGGTACATTTCTGCAACCTAAATTTGAATTCTGACCATTTTTCCTCAGTATTTTTGCCTTTAAATAACATATCCCAGTCTATGTGTTGCATTGAGGCCCTTAACAATTTGAAGTTTGCTTTTTTAAAATTAAGAGTTTTGGTTGAACCTATACATTTTTGCTTTGCCAGACAGATCTCAAATGTAACCATGTTGTGATCACTGTTTCCCAAATGTTCTCTTACCTTAATATTGGATACCATTTCTGTGTTATTAGTGATCACTAGGTCCAATACATTGTTATTTCTTGTCGGCGCTCCCACCATTTGTGACATGTAGCTTTCATGAAGCGTGTTCAAAAACCTGCTACCCTTAGCACTCTGACAGGTCTCATTTTTCCAGTTGATATCTGGATAATTAAAATCTCCCATAATTATAGTATGCCCAAACTGGGCAGCTTTCCTCATTTGCAATAGCAGTTGGGCCTCATCATTGTCATCGATATTTGGTGGTTTGTAGCATATGCCCACCAACAACTTTTTTTTACCATTCACACCACATTTAGTCTCGATTTCTACCCACATGGACTCCACAGTTTGGCCAGTTTCCTCACTAATATCACCTCGCAAAACTGGATTTAGCTCTGTTTTCAAATATAAACACACACCTCCACCTTTTCTATTAATTCTGTCTCTTCTAAACAGGGAATAGCCCTCTATATTTACAGTCCAGTCATGTGCATCGTTCCACCATGTTTCTGTTATTCCAATTATGTCCAATTGCTCATTAACCGCCAGCAATTCTAGTTCTCCTATTTTATCTACCATACTTCTTGCATTTGCTAGCATACAATTGATTTTGAAGTCTTTACATATATTAATCCCTACATGCCTTTTTTCTTCACCTTCATTACTAGGAGTTCCTCCCTACTGACTAAATTTCTCCCCACCCTTTCTCCACCCCCCTGGTCAGTTACTTGGACCCAGTTCCTATCTGCTCTATCTACCCCATTTTTGCTATCTATACCCACCCCCCCCTTTCCTAGTTTAAAAGCTCCTCCAAGCTTCCTAGCATTCTCTCCCCTAACACAGAGGCTCCTCTACCATTTAGGTGCAATCCATCTCTTCCATATAGATTGTACCCAATGGTACAATGACATCTTATGCCCTGCTTCACAACCTCTAGAGGGTACCCAATCACAAGAAGATGACAGATGTGAACGGCATTTAAGGTCAAAGGAAGTAGTGGATGATGATGATGATGATGAGACACAGTTGCCATTAAATCAACCACTATTACTGTCTCAAGACCTTGTTGAGGAGAATGTTATACAGTTGTCAATGACTGAGTATGTGGTGGGATCAAGAAATGAGGAGGATGATCAGAGTGAGGAAGTGGAGGAGGACTTGGTGGACGATGAGGTGACTGACCCCACCTGGGAAGGTGTAGAGCCGAGCGATGACAGCAGTCCTGAGGGTGAGCCATCTGCAGCACCGCAACAGGCTGGAAGAGGCAGTGGTGTGGCTACAGAAAGAAGGCGGACCGCACCAAACCGGCCCGCAAATGTTCCACGGAGCACCCCCTTGCGTAAATCTCCCTTGCCAAGGGGTAGGTGTTCCGCGGTATGGCGTTTTTTTAAGGAAAGTGCGGACGACAAAAGAATTGTAGTTTGCAACCTGTGCCACACCAGAATGAGCCGAGGCATGAACACTAGAAACCTCACCACCACCAGCATGATCCGACACATGGCATCCAAGCACCGTAATAAGTGGGAGGAACGCCTGGATCGCCCATAAGTGTCTGCAGGCCACACCACTGCCTCCTCTTCCCCTGTTTTCGGTGCCGGCCAATCGCCTGTCGAAGGCGCAGGCCCGCATACCTCCCGCCCTGCACCTGTACCATCTGAAGCACCATCAGCGACCACATCCACTTCCCTGTCCCAGCACAGCGTCCAAATGTCGTTACCCCAGGCATTTGAGCGCAAGCGAAAATACCCAGCCACCCACCCACAAGCCATAGCACTAACCTCACACCTTTCCAAATTACTGGCCATCGAAATGCTGCCATTTAGGCTTGTGGACACTGAGTCCTTCCGCAGCCTGATGGCAGCAGCTGTCCCTCGGTACGCGGTCCCCAGCCGCCACAACTTTTCCCGGTGTGCCATCCCCGCATTACACCACCATGTGTCCCGTAACATCACCCGTGCCCTGACCAACGCAGTTACTGGGAAGGTCCACTTAACGACTGACACATGGACAAGTGCTTGTGGCCAGGGATGCTACATTTCCCTGACGGCACACTGGGTGAATGTCGTAGAGGCTGGGAGCGACTCGGACCCTGGGATGGCACGGGTGCTACCCACGCCGAGGATTGCGGGCCCTACCTCCATCAGGGTTTCCGCCATCACCTACGTTATTGGCTCCTCCTCCTCCACTTCCACCTCCGAATTCTCTACACGCAGCGCCACTCCCCCATCAGCCAGTAGCTGGAAGCAGTGTAGCACTGCAGTGGGGAAGCGTCAACAGGCCGTGCTGAAGCTGATCTGCCTTGGGGACAAACAGCACACGGCCTCAGAGCTGTTGCAGGGGATTAGTCACCAGACCGAGCAGTGGCTCTCGCCACTCAACCTGCAACCAGGCATGGTTGTGTGTGATAATGGGCGTAACTTGGTGGCGGCTTTGGAGCTCGGCAAGCTCACACACGTACCATGCCTAGCGCATGTATTTAATTTAGTGGTTCAGCAATTTCTAAAAACCTACCCCAATGTGCATGATCTCTTGACCAAGGTGCGCCGCGTGTGTGCACATTTCCGTAAGTCATCTACAGCTTCGGCCGGCCTGTTGAAGCTGCAGCAGCGCTTACAATTGCCAGCTCACCGGCTGCTGTGTGATGTGAGCACGCGCTGGAACTCCACCTTCCACATGTTGGCCCGGCTTTGTGAGCAGCAGAGGGCAGTAGTGGAGTACCAGCTGTTACACGGTCGTCGCCTCTCCGTTCAACTTCCTCTAATCAGAAGTGAGGAGTGGGAATGGATGTCAGACCTCTGTGAGGTTTTACGCAATTTTGAGGAATCGACACAGATGGTGAGCGGCGATAACGCTATTATCAGTGTAACCATCCCACTTCTGTGTCTACTGAAACGCTCGCTGCTCACAATTAAAACCGACGCTTTGCATGTGGAAGAGGTGGAAATGCGGGAGGAAGAGCTTACACAAGGTGATAGCCAGAGCACCCTCACTTCGTCTTCTCAGCGACGATTGGAGGAGGCGGAGGAGGAGGAGGAGGAAGACACGGTTGCCTCCGCTACAGAGGGTAGCCATGGAACTTTAGTTCCATCTCTTCAGCGTGGGTGGGCAGAAGAGGAGGGAGAGGATGAGGAGATTGAGAGTCATCCTCCTGGTGAGGACAGCGAAATCTTGCCTGTTGGTACTCTGGCACACATGGCTGACTTTATGTTAGGCTGCATTTTAGACAACACGGATTACTGGGTGTTCACCCTTCTGGACCCCCGCTACAAAGAGAATTTCTCATCTCTCATTCCTCCGGTGGAGAGGACAAGCAAAATGGTGCAATACCAGAAGGTTCTTGTTGAAAAATTGCTCCAAAATTTTCCATCTGACAACGCTGGCGGCAGAGTACGTGCTACCTTGGCCAACCGAGAAGGGGAGAAAAGGGGAGCACACAGCAGTTCCGACAAAGGCAGGGCAACACTCTCCAAGGCGTGGGACACCTTCATGACACCCCGCCAGCACCCTCACCCTGATGCGCAGCCTAGTGTCACAAGGAGGGAAAAGTTTTGGAAGATGGTGAAGGAGTACGTAGCAGACCATGTCAGCGTCCTCAATGATCCCTCTGTGCCTTACAACTACTGGGTGTCCAAGCTGGACACGTGGTATGAACTGGCACTCTACGCCTTGGAGGTGCTGGCCTGCCCTGCCGCCAGCGTTCTGTCTGAGCGGGTATTTAGTGCTGCTGGTGGCATCATAACAGATAAGCGTATCCGCCTTTCCACCGACAATGCTGATAGGTTGACACTTATAAAAATGAACAAGGCCTGGATTTCCCCTGACTTCTCCACTCCACTGGAGGAAAGCCCCGGGGGAACATAAACTCACTTTATATATGTTATTTACAATGATGGGAATACTCTGTATTCCCATTCACCCCTTCCACCCAAAAAACGGGTATATGGTTGACTCTTAATCTTCTCATCCTCCTCCTCCTCTTCCATATGCCCTGGGATATAATTTTTATATAGGGCCAGCTCACCAGTCGGCCCTGTGATATAATTTTTATATAGGGCCAGCTCACCAGCGGGCCCTGTTTGACAATTTTTATATAGGTCAGCTCACCAGCGGGCCTTCTCATATAATGTTTTATTGGGTCAGCTCTCTAGCGGGCCCTCTCATATAATGTTTTATAGCGTCAGCTCACTAGCGGGCCTTCGCATATAATGTTTAGGATGGTCAGCTCCGCAGCAGACCCTCACCCATAATGTTTTAGATGGTCGGCTCAGCGCACGTTTCCCTCTTAATCATGGCCCCAGTTCAGAAAAATCGAGGAAATTTTTGGGAGAATTTGCCTTTGCGCACGTTTCCCTCGTAATCATGGCCTCAGTTCAGAAAAATTGATGAAATTTTTTGCAGAATTTGCCTCTGCGCACGTTTCCCTCTTAATCATGGCCCCAGTTCCAAAACATCGATGAAATTTTTTGCAGAATTTGCAGATGATATACAAGTAAATATACAGCAAATACTGTTTGGTAACAATTTTTCGCCTAAAGTCGTTTTTATCTGCCTTTTTGTGTGTTTTACGGTCAGTCTGTAAAAATGGCGTACTACGGGCGAAAGATCGTTCCCAGCAGCGATGTTGGAGTCCAAGATGCATCCAGACATCCTCCCTATGCTGTCCCTGAACCATTTCTGTGGTGTTTCCATCCTTTTCTGCCCTTTTCCTATGGACCAGGCACCCTCCCCTCATCAGAGCAGGGGGTGCCTGGTGTAATGCTCGAGTCCTCCCATTGACTTCAATGGGGCTCGGGTGCTCGGCCGAGCACTCGAGCCTCCGGGGGCGCTCGGTCAGAGCACCCGAACACCCGAGCATTGGGGTGCTCGATCATCACTAGACAGGATTACTCTCTCCGAATGCGCATTTGTCAGTTTATATCTTAGCTGACATCTACATTTGTGAGTACATTTACATTTTTTTTATTATTTTTTACTATCTATTAGACCATACTACACTATCGGGCGCCCTTCTTTTCTTTCTGTTTTTTATGGTTCATCGTTTGGGGAGAACGACTAGAGAAGGAGCGGCCCTTTTGTTCCAGTGATTCACAGACTGATTGTTTTGGGGTAATCATATATCCCCTTAAGTGTGTACACTGTTTCCCACATATGTGTTGGAACAGCATCTCATTTTGTGAGTACCGCACATTAAGGTGACTGGTGATACTTGGGTTCAACACAAGGGGCGCCTTTTCCCCTGTTCTCCCTTTATTCTTCTGCATATATATTAGATTTCTTATAACTATATAAATCTTAGCTCTTTGTTGAATGATAGTGAGCACAGAAACAGCAAATCTATTTATTAAAATCTGCAACATTTAACGGCATTAAAGGGGACTTTCAATCCAACAGGATTGAGTCTGTAGCCTTTGTTTTGTTTAATGTGTCATGCTTTGTGTTGTATTTTTTTTGTGTAAAATTGGATCGTTTGCTTCTAAAATGTAAAGAAGGATTGTACCTTCTGATGTCACACGTGGCACAAGATGTACAGCACAGGGCATAAGCTGTACCTTAAAGGGATGGTAATACTTAAGATGTAAAAAATAGATGTTGTAGGGTTTATCCACCTGAGTAAAACAAGGGAACTCCCACTGCTGAGAGATATTTTATTAAAAAAATTATAACAGCTCAAAATTGAATTTTTTAGGTGTACTCTCACAGTGGCCTGAAAATTTACAGTGGTGCTGTTGCTACACCATCCTATGGACTGCTCTGGTCTGTAGACCATACATCTCCATAGGATGGTGTAGCAACAGCCATGAAGTGTATTGCACACAGGCGTTTTTGCAGGCCAGATAGGGCATGGTTGTGGATGTAAATAGGATCCACTTGATCCTTGATGACCTCATACAAAACAATGATGCTGGTCGGCCTCAACCTGTAGCGATCAATCACCTCATCATCGGTCATTCCAAAGAGAGTGACCCTTGGGCAGTATACCCTGGGCCTTGGTGGTCGTCTATACATCCTATGCTGCTCCAGGGGTCTCTGTGGCAGCTGGGGAGCATTCTGTTGCTGGGGCGCATCCTGTTGCTGCAGCTGTGCGTATGCAGTCAGGTGCTGTCCTCCATGTGGGGATGGGCTTCTGTGTGGCTCTTGAGCCAGAGCCTCCTCACTTGCAACAGGTGAAGGCTGTTGGCCAGGTGTGCCTGGGGGTTGTTGGGGTTCCCTAGCTCTCGCCCTTGCATGCCTTCTCCACAGTCTTCACATCAAATAAGTATCCCAACATAATTATTGTCTCTCTCTCTATCTCTCTCTCTCTCTATCTCTCTCTCTATCTCTCTCCCTGAGTGGAAAACAAGCCACAAGTGAGGGTGGTGAGCTGTCCCTTTAAGTATGCGGTAGAGCGTTGTCTAGGTGTGGTGATGAGGTGAGTGCTGACCAATGGGAAGGTGTTTGTTGTCCAGGTAAGTGTTTGCACGTATGTTTTTGTTTTAAAATGTATTGTTTTCTGATTGATGTGTCTGTGTCAGGTGCGGGTGTGAAGTTGTGGGGTGCAGGTTGTGTCTGGATTGTGTGGTGATATTACACAGGTGAGCTTGTTTTGTACTGGCAGGTGTCCGTGTTGTGTAACAACCCCCATTGTTCCATGGCATGATGTTTGTGTTTTTTTTTTTTTTTTTTTTTAAGTCTTTGTCCCTGTGGTGTTGCTTGGGGTTGTGTGTGACAGTGATTTGTGGTGTCTACCCATGTTTTTGTGTTATTTTGGCATTGCACAAGTTAATTTTGCCATTTACATGCTTGTGCAGTAAGTGGTTTTTCTGTTTTCCTATGTAACATGTTATTTTTTTGACCGTTAAGTGTCTAAAGGCTAAGAAAACTGGGTCTTAACTTTTGGCCATTAAGTGTATCTTTTTTTCAGCTGTTAGCAGTATCGCACTCCTTTAAATGGCTCTGGGGGATCTTGTTCCATGCGTCTCCATTCACATAAGTCTATCAGCCGTAAGGATTATCAAACTGCCGTTAGCTTTCTTTAGATGGATCTTTAAATTGCTAAATACACCTTAATGCATGGGGTAGTGATTTTGTTTTTATAACGGCTCCCTTTAAATCTACCCCTAGAGTTTTATTATATAGGAGATATATATATATATATATATATATATATCTGTTTGTGTTGGTGTGTATATGTATTTGTGTGTGTGTGTGAGAGAGTGTATATGTGTGTGTGCGACAGTGTATATGTGCTTTTGTGTGCATGTATGCAAATGTGTGTATGTGTCTGCGTGTGTGTTTTTGTATGTTGATGAGTATAGACACACGGAACTTGTTCTGCATCCATCACCACTTCCAGTAATAAGATGACAGAACAGGGGGAGGCAACATTTTGTAATTCAGCTGTTGGACACAATGCAACTCTCATCATCCCCAGTCAGTGCCACATGTTGCCTACCTTCATGTAAGACAGAGAGCTCAAGCTGTCACTTCCAAACACAACCATTGTTTCTCTCTGTTACCACATCATGCTGACCCTGTTCTTATATAAAGTACATATTTATTTCCTATATTGTACTGGTATCACTGCCAGCCTCTCTGGGATGTCTATATGGAGCAGTGGTTCTCAACTCTGGTCCTCGGGACCCACTAACAGGCCAGGATTTCATGATTTCCTTGTTAGAGCAGAGCACAGGTGAGTTAATCAATGTGAATGAGCCTCTGATCACATGATTTCCTTGTTAGAGCACAGGTGAGTTAATCAATGTGAATGAGCCTCTGATCACATGATTTCCTTGTTAGAACACAGATGAGTTAATCACCACACCTGTGCTGTAGCAGAGAAATCCCTAAGTCCTGGCCTATTAGTGGGTCCTCAGGGCAGGAGTTGAGAACCACTGATATGGAGGAATTAACCCTAATTACAGAGAAGCCTCCCTGCCCACTCCTGAATAAATCACTGTAGGGACACAGCAGGGATTACAATTGTGTTGCTTTGGGTCTTCGTCTCTCCCTCCTGCTAATCCTTTTGCTTCTTATACTCCTCTTCCTCCTACCTTCCCTTTTGCAGCTTCATAATCCTCTCCCTCTTTCTGCCTTGTCTCATCTCCTGCTCCTAACACCCTTATTTCACCACCTCGCCTTCCTCTCCCATTCACAGCTTTGCCTCATCGCCTCTCCCTGTCCCCCTCCTTAGCCACTTTTCAAACACAAATACACCCGAACATAGACATTCTCACACACACACACACACGATAATAAGATTCCACACCATAAAATTATATGTATCCCCGCTTCAGTGCTAGACACAGGAGTTTGACACATTATTATGGATCTCACAACATTCCTCAGGTAAAATCTCTATATATAGGTTATTAAGGCAACATGTTGACCACTTGTTAATAAATCTGACCTTCCTCACCAAGTCCCTGTGAAGCAGATGCACTAATAATACCTTGAGCAAGGAAACTGTACCACAAGGAATATATATATATATATTTTTTAAATCCTTAGCTGATTTTTAGCAATGAGGCATATATGAATGCTGGCCATGTAAATACATAGTAAAATTTAAGGTAGCTAAATAGCCTTCTCTGGATTATATATAATGTGTGGTATCAACTCATTTAGTGTTTGCTGGTTTTTAAAGGGATAGTAACATTTCATATGTCAAGTAGCTCAGAACGTTGATCATATGTAAGAGTACTGTTCTGCAATGTTCATACACTTCAAAATTTGCTAGTTTCACCGTAACAATGTGTCAAAGATGATCCCTCCTGCCCCTTTCACCAGTAGCAAACCGCCTCCCCAAAGATCTGAAAACCAGTCCCGGGACCGGACAGATCACAACGAGGGGGAATCCTTTGTCAGTCAGTATAACCGAAGATTGTCCACAGGGAATATTTTAATACTCTCCACATTTACATTGTTTTAAATGGATCTAGAGAGGTTACCAACACAGTCCTCCAAGAACATAGTAATTTAGGTTGAAAAAAGACTTGCGTCCATCTAGTTCAACCCTTTTCCTATTCCTGTTTACCATTGTTGATCCAAAAGAAGGCAAAAAAAACCCCTCATTATAGCAATTTCAAATTCTGCATTGAATGGGGGGAAAATTCCTTCTTGCTTCCAAATAACAATCAGATTTCTCCTTGGATCAACAAGCACTAACTAAATATTAATCCCAATACTAACATACATAGCCCTCTATGTTATGCTCTTTTAAATAAGTATCAGGCCCTTTTTAAAGGCATCTAATGTATCCGATAGCACCACCTCTTGAGGCAGTGAATTCCATACCTTTATTGTCCTTACTGTAAAGAATCCCTTCCGCTGTTGTAGATGAAATCTCCTTTCCTCAAGTCTAAGCAGGTGGCCCCTTGTCCTTTGTACTGTTCAGTTAATGAACAGGTCTTTGGAGAGCCCTTTGTATGGGCCCTGAACATATTTATATAGTGTTATCATATCCCCTCTAAGGCGCTGTTTTTGTAGTGTGTACAAGTTTACACACATTCTGTATTACCAAGAGTTCCTTTAAATCAATAAACAAATTTGTAGCAGCCGTGTCAGTCCAGTTGTAGTAACACATATTTAGAAATACCTTGGTACTGGTTAAAACTCTTTTTCATTTGGACAAACAATTATATTTTCAGACAGGTTTTCAGGAGATCCCCACCCTTCACGATGTTAATAGCACAAGGTGGTGTTACTCACAAAGTTTGTTTAAAATAAAGCTGAATTCCAAAAAAAAAAAAAAGATTAGCGTGTAGGGTATAGCTGCAAGGACCCTAAAATCAGACAAGGTAATACATGTTGATAAAGAGGTGATAAATAGTGATGATCGAGCACCCCAATGCTCGGGTGTTCGGGTGCTCTGGCCGAGCACCCCCGGAGGCTCGAGTGCTCGGCCGAGCACCCGAGCCCCATTGAAGTCAATGGGAGGACTCGAGCATTACACCAGGCACCCCCTGCTCTGATGAGGGGAGGGTGCCTGGTCCATAGGAAAAGGGCAGAAAATGATGGAAACACCACAGAAATGGTTCAGGGACAGCATAGGGAGGATGTCTGGATGCATCTTGGACTCCGTCGCTGCTGGGAACGATGTTTCGCCCGGAGTACGCCATTTTTACAGACTTACCGTAAAACACACAAAAAGGAAGATAAAAACGACTTTAGGCGAAAAATTGTTACCAAACAGTATTTGCTGTATATTTACTTGTATATCATCTGCAAATTCTGCAAAAAATTTCATCGATTTTTCGGAACTGGGGCCATGATTAAGAGGGAAACGTGCGCAGCGTAAAGCAGGTGTTCAACGTGGTTATGGCCCGGGTAAGGTACAGCATTCAGGAACGGAGGCCGCAGCTACCACAGGTTTTACAACATGTCCGTTTGCCCTTGTTAAGTCCAAAATTTATAGTCGGAACAGTGGGGTCTGATCCATTCAGTAAAAGTGACGAAGTGACTTAGTGGATGAAGCCAAGAACTACCTTCTGCTCTGTCGAACACCCCAGCCCTATTTAATTCAATGGGAGGACCTGAGGCACTCCGATACAACCTGTATATCACAAAATGGAGGGCCTCATTCACATTGTGGTACAATAGTTCAGGTAGTGGTCCAACACTCATAAAGCCGATGCACTAAGTGAAAGGGCTGCCAAAAATTAGACTGAAATGTCACTCCAATACACCCTTTATTACACATAAAGGAGGGCATCATACACACCCTTGAAAAATTAGGATTAATAGCCTGCTGGTGACCCTCTAAAACATTAGGGGCGAGGGCATGCCGCTAAGCTGACCATCTAAAACATTAGGAATGAGGGTCTGCAGCTGAGCCGACCATCTAAAACATTATGGGTGAGGGTCTGCTGCGGAGCTGACCATCCTAAACATTATATGCGAAGGCCCGCTAGTGAGCTGACGCTATAAAACATTATATGAGAGGGCCCGCTAGAGAGCTGACCCAATAAAACATTATATAAGAAGGCCCGCTGGTGAGCTGACCTATACAAAAAGTTGTCAAACTGGGCCCGCTGGTGAGCTGGCCCTATATAAAAATTATATCACAGGGCCCGCTGGTGAGCTGGCCCTATATAAAAATGATATCACAGGGCCCGCTGGTGAGCTGGCCCTATATAAAAATTATATCACAGGGTATATGGAAGAGAGTCAACCATATACCCGTTTTTTGGGTGGAAGGGGTGAATGGGAATACAGAGTATTCCCATCATTGTAAATAACATATCTAAAGTGACTTTATGTTCACCCGGGGCTTTCCTCCAGTGGAGTGGAGAAGTCAGGGGAAATCCAGGCCTTGTTCATTTTTATAAGTGTCAACCTATCAGCATTTTCGGTGGAAAGGCGGATACGCTTATCTGTTATGCCACCAGCAGCACTAAATACCCGCTCAGACAGAACGCTGGCGGCAGGGCAGGCCAGCACCTCCAAGGCGTAGAGTGCCAGTTCATACCACGTGTCCAGCTTGGACACCCAGTAGTTGTAAGGCACAGAGGGATCATTGAGGATGCTGACACGGTCTGCTACGTACTCCTTCACCATCTTCCAAAACTTTTCCCTCCTTGTGACACTAGGCTGCGCATCAGGGTGAGGGTGCTGGCGGGGTGTCATGAAGGTGTCCCACGCCTTGGAGAGTGTTGCCCTGCCTTTGTCG
This sequence comes from Rhinophrynus dorsalis, assembly GCA_037306005.1. Classification (NCBI taxonomy): domain Eukaryota; kingdom Metazoa; phylum Chordata; class Amphibia; order Anura; family Rhinophrynidae; genus Rhinophrynus; species Rhinophrynus dorsalis. The sequence continues at coordinate 477,991,714 of CM074723.1, read as the reverse complement.
GAACTGCTGTGTGCTCCCCTTTTCTCCCCTTCTCGGTTGGCCAAGGTAGCACGTACTCTGCCGCCAGCGTTGTCAGATGGAAAATTTTGGAGCAATTTTTCAACAAGAACCTTCTGGTATTGCACCATTTTGCTTGTCCTCTCCACCGGAGGAATGAGAGATGAGAAATTCTCTTTGTAGCGGGGGTCCAGAAGGGTGAACACCCAGTAATCCGTGTTGTCTAAAATGCGTATAACGCGTGGGTCACGGGAAAGGCAGCCTAACATAAAGTCAGCCATGTGTGCCAGAGTACCAACAGGCAAGATTTCGCTGTCCTCACCAGGAGGATGACTCTCAATCTCCTCATCCTCTTCCTCCTCTTCTGCCCACCCACGCTGAGGAGATGGAACTAAAGTTCCATGGCTACCCTCTGTAGCGGAGGCAACCGTGTCTTCCTCCTCCTCGGCCTCCTCCAATTGTCGCTGAGAAGACGAAGTGAGGGTGCTCTGGCTATCACCTTGTGTAAGCTCTTCCTCCCGCATTTCCACCTCTTCCACATGCAAAGCGTCGGTTTTAATTGTGAGCAGCGAGCGTTTCAGTAGACACAGAAGTGGGATGGTTACACTGATAATAGCGTTATCGCCGCTCACCATCTGTGTCGATTCCTCAAAATTGCGTAAAACCTCACAGAGGTCTGACATCCATTCCCACTCCTCACTTCTGATTAGAGGAAGTTGAACGGAGAGGCGACGACCGTGTAACAGCTGGTACTCCACTACTGCCCTCTGCTGCTCACAAAGCCGGGCCAACATTTGGAAGGTGGAGTTCCAGCGCGTGCTCACGTCACACAGCAGCTGGTGAGCTGGCAATTGTAAGCGCTGCTGCAGCTTCAACAGGCCGGCTGAAGCTGTTGATGACTTACGGAAATGTGCACACACGCGGCGCACCTTGGTCAAGAGATCATGCAAATTGGGGTAGGTTTTTAGAAATCGCTGAACCACTAAATTAAATACATGCGCTAGGCATGGTACGTGTGTGAGCTTGCCGAGCTCCAAAGCCGCCACCAAGTTACGCCCATTATCACACACAACCATGCCTGGTTGCAGGTTGAGTGGCGAGAGCCGCTGCTCGGTCTGGTGACTAATCCCCTGCAACAGCTCTGAGGCCGTGTGCGGTTTGTCCCCAAGGCAGATCAGCTTCAGCACGGCCTGTTGACGCTTCCCCACTGCAGTGCTACACTGCTTCCAGCTACCGGCTGATGGGTGAGTGACGCTGCGCGCACAGAATTCGGAGGTGGGAACGGAGGAGGAGGAGCCAATAACGTAGGTGCTGGCGGAAACCCTGATGGAGGTAGGGCCCGCAATCCTCGGCGTGGGTAGCACCTGTGCCATCCCAGGGTCCGAGTCGCTCCCAGCCTCCACGACATTCACCCAGTGTGCCGTCAGGGAAATGTAGCATCCCTGGCCACAAGCACTTGTCCATGTGTCAGTCGTTAAGTGGACCTTCCCAGTAACTGCGTTGGTCAGGGCACGGGTGATGTTAAGGGACACATGGTGGTGTAAGGCGGGGACGGCACACCGGGAAAAGTAGTGGCGGCTGGGGACTGCGTACCGAGGGACAGCTGCTGCCATCAGGCTGCGGAAGGACTCAGTCTCCACAAGCCTAAATGGCAGCATTTCGATGGCCAGTAATTTGGAAAGGTGTGAGGTTAGTGCTATGGCCTGTGGGTGGGTGGCTGGGTATTTTCACTTGCGCTCAAATGTCTGGGGTAACGACATTTGGATGCTGCGCTGGGACAGGGAAGTGGATGTGGTCGCTGATGGTGCTTCAGATGGTACAGGTGCAGGGCGGGAGGTATGCGGGCCTGCGCCTTCGACAGGCGATTGGCCGGCACCGAAAACAGGGGAAGAGGAAGCAGTGGTGTGGCCTGCAGACACAGATTGGCGATCCGGGCGTTCCTCCCACTTATTACGGTGCTTGGATGCCATGTGTCAGATCATGCTGGTGGTGGTGAGGTTGCTAGTGTTCATGCCTCGGCTCATTCTGGTGTGGCACAGGTTGCAAACTACAATTCTTTTGTCGTCCACACTTTCCTTAAAAAAACCCCATACCGCGGAACACCTAGCCCTTGGCAAGGGAGATTTACGCAAGGGGGTGCTCCGTGGAACATTTGCGGGCCAGTTTGGTGCGGTCCGCCTTCTTTCTTTAGCCACACCACTGCCTCTTCCAGCCTGTTGCGGTGCTGCAGATGGCTCACCCTCAGGACTGCTGTCATCGCTCGGCTCTCCACCTTCCCAGGTGGGGTCAGTGACCTCATCGTCCACCAAGTCCTCCTCCACTTCCTCACTCTGATCATCCTCCTCATTTCTTGATCCCACCACATACTCAGTCATTGACAACTGTGTATCATCCTCCTCATCAAGGTCTTGAGACAGTAATAGTGGTTGATTTGATGGCAACTGTGTCTCATCATCATCATCATCCACTTCCTTTGACCTTAAATGCCGTTCCCCTCTGTCATCTTCTTGTGATTGGGTACCCTCTAGAGGTTGTGAATCAGGGCACAAGATCTCATGTTCCTCTGCAAGCGTGCTTGGAGAGAGGTTCAAATGAAGGATTGGTGATGAGACGAGCTCCTCACTATATCCCAGTGTGGGATCACTTCTTTGGCCAGACCCTCTATGGTGGGAGGAAGGATGATCAGGGTGAGGATTGTGTTGACCAGACTCTTGGCTACTGAGAGTGGACTTGGTGGAAGACAGGGTGGTGCTTAACCGACTGGAAGCAGTATCAGCAGAAATCCAACCGACCACCTGTTCGCAGTGGTCTGACCTCGAGAGTGATGTCCTGCGACGCCCTGTAAACTGAGACATGAAGCTAGGTATGGTGGATGTCTTTCTTTCTTGTGCTCTGGCACCAGGCACAGTTTCTACGCATCCTGACCCGCGCCCTGAACTATCAGGATCACGTCCACTTCCCCGTCCCTTTTTACCCGCCTTCTTCATATTACACGGAATATGTGCTGCTAATCTGCAACTTTGCACACTAAACAGAATGTGCTGCTAATCTGCGGCTAGGCACAGTGAACGGAATATGTGACGTTTATTTTTTACACTTTGCACACTAAACAGAATGTGCTGCTAATCTGCAACTTTGCACACTAAACAGAATGTGCTGCTAATCTGCAACTTTGCACACTAAACAGAATGTGCTGCTAATCTGCAACTTTGCACACTAAACAGAATGTGCTGCTAATCTGCAACTTTGCACACTAAACAGAATGTGCTGCTAATCTGCGGCTAGGCACAGTGAACGGAATATGTGACGTTTATTTTTTACACTTTCCACACTAAACAGAATGTGCTGCTAATCTGCAACTTTGCACACTAAACAGAATGTGCTGCTAATCTGCGGCTAGGCACAGTGAACGGAATATGTGACGTTTATTTTTTACACTTTCCACACTAAACAGAATGTGCTGCTAATCTGCGGCTAGGCACAGTGAACGGAATATGTGACGTTTATTTTTTAAACTTTGCACACTAAACAGAATGTGCTGCTAATCTGCAACTTTGCACACTAAACAGAATGTGCTGCTAATCTGCAACTTTGCACACTAAACAGAATGTGCTGCTAATCTGCGGCTAGGCACAGTGAACGGAATATGTGACGTTTATTTTTTACACTTTGCACACTAAACAGAATGTGCTGCTAATCTGCAACTTTGCACACTAAGCAGAATGTGCTGCTAATCTGCGGCTAGGCACAGTGAACGGAATATGTGACATTTTTTTTTACTTTCCACACTAAACAGAATGTGCTGCTAATCTGCATCTTTGCACACTAAACAGAATGTGCTGCTAATCTGCAACTTTGCACACTAAACAGAATGTGCTGCTAATCTGCATCTTTGCACACTAAACAGAATGTGCTGCTAATCTGCGGCTAGGCACAGTGAACGGAATATGTGACGTTTTTTTTTTTAAATTTGTGTCCCCCCAAACAAAATATAACTGCTGCCCCCACACACAACAGTCCTAAAAAGGACTTTTGGGTCTTTATATGTTGTTCCAACACTTTTCTTCTCCCTACACTGACTTTCCCTTCCTATCCTCATCTCTCCCTGGCTAAGACTGAGCCGAACTCGCTGGTCAGGTGCTATACAGCACCCGATCACGGGTTCTGGCCAGCCAATCAGTGTAATGCCAGCAGCCAACATGGCTGCTGGCATTACACTGATGTCAGAGCCTCCCCGCACGTTTATTGGCTGCGCAGCAGCCGCGAAACGTGCGGGGAGGAGACCCGAACATGGCGGGCGAGCACATGCGGTACTCGTACGAGTACCGCCATGTGCCGAGCAGAGCGATGCTCGAGCTGAACCGAGCTTCGGCCGAGTATGCTCGCTCATCACTAGTGATAAAGTGGAGATGACTTCTACAGTTTATCACATCTCCAGTTCCTATGTTATTCTAGAGAGCCTATTAAAGGGATAGTCATGTTTCACCATAAAAGCAGTTCCAATTAATCTTCATAGTATTTGGCCATGGAGAGTGTTATTTTAATACTGTCAGAGTTGGGGTTCAAGAGTAATTGAATGATAAAATATCTACCTCCTTCCCCTTTTATCGATGTAACACTGCTCACCTCTGAGCAGCAAGACTGTCCGGATGGATCATAGAGAGGGACAATCTTCAGTGAGCATAAGGAAAAACCTGAAAAACCTGCCTTATATTTCCATCTTGGCTCAAGAACTTTTGCTACATTGTAGCGCTGGACTTCCTTTACTGGGTACCGCTTGTACGTCAGTCATTCAGTGTTCTTAGGGACTCCAGTTAGTATATATTCAGGCCCAGTTAGGGGTGGCATTTGCCTGGGGTGGCATTTGCCAGGGGTAGCAGTTGGCACCTTTCTCAAAGTACATCTTTATCTAAGTACTGAGAGTTAGGCAAGAGAAATAATATGTTAATATCTATCCAGTATGCTGCATTGTATGCTCTATGAAGACAGTCTTCTAACAACTTTCTCATCTTCCTTACAGGTATGTGTTTCCCATCCAGTCTGCTTAAAAATCTTGTGCTGTAACCCAACTGTTTATTAACTATACAGTCTCCTGGTATGTGTTTCCCATCCAGTCTGCTTAAAAATCTTGTGCTGTAACCCAACTGTTTATTAACTATACAGTCTCCTGGTATGTGTTTCCCATCCAGTCTGCTTAAAAATCTTGTGCTGTAACCCATCTGTTTATTAACTATACAGTCTCCTGGTGTGTGTTTCCCATCCAGTCTGCTTAAAAATCTTGTGCTGTAACCCAACTGTTTATTAACTATACAGTCTCCTGGTATGTACTAATCTACCCTTCACCTGGAACTCCAATCTCATCCAGTCTCCCTCTACCATTTAACCCCTTGTTGTATGTACTAATCTAAATTAGCCATTTTGACCCCCTGTTCCAGTCTCCATATTGCCTTCCTCCCCCATTCCTCTCCTGTATCTCTCTGTGTCTGTTTCTTATCAGAGATTTAATGGTGTCACACCTGAACGCACTCAGAGCTCTTCCATCCCAAAACAATTTGTAATTTGGAAATCCCTCAGTCAGTCATTCAGTGTTCTTAGGGACTCCAGTTAGTATATATTCAGGCCCAGTTAGGGGTGGCATTTGCCAGGGGTAGCAGTTGGCACCTTTCTCAAAGTACATCTTTATCTAAGTACTGAGAGTTAGGCAAGAGAGTTGGACAGGAGAGAGACAGCTGCTGCAACCACCTAAAGACAAGAGGCAAGTAAACAGGCTGAATTCAGAGTGAAGAAACAGTCATTTCCACCAAGCACTGACATTTGCTTCCTCTACTGAAACTACTGACCACCTGATGCAAGAAACCAGGATTTCCAGTCACCATTAATCATTACAACTTCTGCCTCTCCTGATCATCATTGGACTACTTCATTTAACCCTGCACTGATTCCTACCCTCAGCAAGTACTTTGCAGTTCTGCTACTGACTCTCCTCACCATCCCTGGCACCTATACCCTCTGCTCCGTGGATTGACCCTTGACTGCCAAGTCATCTGTACTCTCCTGGATTACTGACTGTTGCACATCTCTACTGTCCCATTCATTAACCCAACTACGGGCAAATTAACTCCTTGTTTTGTCATCGCCATTCTCACCTGCATAAGACTCTCCTCCTCCTGTGTCCACATTAAGTGTCACGCCATTCACATTGCACCCTCAATTCTTCACTCACCACTTCTCTGCTCCCATGAACTTTTTTCATTCCTCCGCTCCCTATCACCACCATCTCCTTCTACCCCTGCAAAAAAGCCCCACTGCTTCAAATCTCACTCTCACCTTATGTCCCTGTCCCTTCTCCTCCTACTTGCTGCAGGTGACATCTCACCTAACCCAGGCCCCCCTTCCATTCTCTCTTGGACCACAGAACCCACTCACACGTGCAACACTCACAACCTAATAACCGTACCCCGTCACCTAACCTCCTCCCCACCCTTTTGTTTTGGTCTCTGGAACGCCCGCTCTGTGTGTAACAAACTAACAGCTGTTCATGATCTGTTCATTTCTCATTCCCTAAACCTCCTTGCCATCACTGAAACTTGGCTCACATCATCAGACACTGCCTCCACTGCCGCACTCTCATATGGAGGCCTTCAATTCACACACACACCGAGGCCTGGCAACAGGCAGGGAGGGGGAGTAGGCATCCTGCTGCCCCCTAACCGTATATTTCAGGTACTCCCCACTGTTCCCTCTCTTTCCTTCCCTACATTTGAAGCTCACACACTTCGCCTCTTCTCTCCCCTCCCCCTGCGTGTCGCTGTCATATACAGGCCACCTGGTCCCACTGCACAATTCCTTGATCACTTCACCTCCTGGCTCCCTCACTTCATGTCCTCTGATGTCCCTACTCTCATCATGGGTGACTTCAACATCCCTATAGATAATCACAACACCCCCCCTGCCCTCAAACTCCTCTCCTTAACAACCTCCTTAGGCTTATCGCAGTGGACCAGCTCTCCCACACACAGTGATGGTCACTCCCTCGACTTGATCTTCACTAACCTCTGCTCGGTCTCCAACTTCTCTAATGTCCCCTTTCCCCTCTCTGACCACCACCTCCTCACCGGTAACCTCATCATACCACGCAAACCCATCACCCCAGCCACAATCAAGCGCATGCGGAGAAATCTACATTCTCTTGATAAGCAACAATTTTCCACCTCCCTGCAGCCTATCCTCAACCCCATCCTCACACTTACTTGCCCAGACAAAACTACTGCTCTCTACAACAGCACTCACACTTCAGCCCTTGACATCGCTGCACCTGCAACTCCACGCCACCCACGCACAACCCCACTACAACCCTGGCACACAAGACTAACGCGATACCTCCAAAGGTGCTCACGCACTGCTGAAAGGCACTGGAGGAAATCGCGCTCCACAGCCGACTTCACACACTACAAATTCATTCTCCGTTCGTATAGCTCTGCCCTCTCCCTGGCTAAACAGTCATTCTTCTCCTCTCTAATTTCTAATCTTTCCTCCAACCCCAAACGCCTTTTCTCAACCTTCACATCTCTTCTAAACCCACCAACACAGACACCTTCCACTAACTTCTCTGCCCAAGATCTCGCCAACCACTTCAAGAACAAGATTGAATCTATCAGACATGACATTTCATCACTACCACCCCCACCCAGCCAGCCCAGCCCTGTCGCCTCTCCCACATACACACTAAGCTCCTTCCCACCTGTCACTGAGGATGAAGTCTCCCTTCTCCTCACTCGCTCAAACCTAACCACATGCCCTCTCGACCCAATCCCATCTCAGCTCACCCAAGAACTCTCCCCTCTACTAACTCCAATCCTTACTCACTTATTCAACCTCTCTTTGTCAACCGGCACCTTCCCATCCTGTTTCAAACATGCACTAATCACTCCCATCCTAAAAAAACCCTCCCTGGACCCAAACTCATTGTGAAATTACCGGCCAATTTCCCTACTCCCGTTTGCCTCCAAGCTTCTCGAGCACCTTGCATATAACCGGCTCACTAAATTCCTCTGCTCCCATTCCCTGCTAGATCCCTTGCAATCTGGATTCCGCCCTCATCACTCCACTGAGACTGCCCTCACTAAAGTGGCCAATGACTTGCTCTCAGCCAAGTCTAAAGGCCACTACTCCCTACTCATTCTTCTGGACCTGTCAGCTGCATTTGACACAGTCGATCACCCACTCCTCCTCCAAGCCCTCCACTCCCTAGGCCTCTGCGACACTGCACTCTCCTGGTTTTCATCTTATCTCTGCAACCGCTCCTTCAGTGTTTCATACTCCGGCTCCACTTCCCCACCCCTCCCACTGTCTGTTGGTGTGCCCCAAGGATCAGTACTGGGACCCTTGCTCTTCTCAATCTACACTGCTTCCCTTGGAAAACTAATAAACTCCTTTGGGTTTCACCATCATCTCTATGCTGATGACACCCAAATATATCTTTCCTCCCCAGACCCCTCTCCTTCCCTCCTGTCCCGAGTGTCTGACTGTCTGTCTGCTGTGTCTTCCTGGATGTCCTCCCATCAACTCAAACTTAACCTTAGCAAAACTGAACTAATTATCTTCCCTCCATCTACAACCAGCCTTATCCCAAACATTACCCTCACCGTTAACAACACTTCCATCACACCAACCCCTACAGCACGCTGCCTGGGGGTCACATTTGACTCTGCCCTATCCTTCATTCCTCACATCCAGTCAATCTCCAACTCATGCCGCCTCCACCTCCGCAACATCTCTAGAATCCGACCCTTTCTCACAGAAGACACTACCAAAATTCTAATCCAAACACTCATCATGTCTCGTCTTGACTACTGTAACTCTTTACTAATTGGCCTGCCTCTCACCCGACTAACCCCGCTACAGTCCATAATGAACTCTGCTGCAAGACTAATCTACCTCACTCATCGCTTCTCTAACACCACACCCCTCTGTCAGTCCCTACACTGGCTCCCGTTAGCATACAGAGTAAAATTCAAAACTCTGGTGCTAGCTTATAGAGCCCTCACTAACACTGCACCCCCCTATATTTCATCTCTCATTTCCAAATATACTCCCGCCCGCCATCTTCGCTCTGCACATGACCTTCTGCTCTCCACAGCTCTTATCACATCCTCCCACTCCTGCCTACAGGACTTCTCCCGTGCTGCACCTGAGCTGTGGAATTCCCTCCCCCGCCCAATCAGACTCTCCCCCAGCCTTCAAATCTTCAGACGCTCCCTGAAGACTCACCTCTTCAGGGAGGCCTATCAACTGCCTCCATAAACATCATCACCAAGATTCACCCCTTGCACGGACTACTGCACTCAATGGCACTTCTCACTCCCACCCACTGACTGGCAGTTCATGTGGCAGGAGGCACTTAAACACAATAGCACTTACTCCTTCTGTATCAAACCTACCTTCCTCTAGACTGTAAGCTCTCACGAGCAGGGCCCTCTGATCCTCCTGTTCTACACATCTGATTGTACTATTTAATACCTCTGTATGTCTATTCCCCAATTGTACAGCGCTGCGGAATTAGTTGGCGCTATATAAATAAAGAATAATAATAATAATAATAATAATACAGTTTTGCAGAATATACAGACACTACAAGACATCAGGTGCTCAATTCTATTACAAGCACTATAAAAAAAAAACAAAAAAAAACAGGCATTGTGTTTTTTTGAAGGGATAGTAAACCCCCTGAAAAACTTTAAGCCAAATTACAGGAATAATAAAAAGATATTTAACGCCCTCATTCCCATCTCTCAAACCATTATGGTTTGAGAGATGTAAGAAAATAAAGTCCTCCGATCCCTCACCTTTCTGCCTGACGAACTGTAAAGCTGTCAGAGGCAGAATGGTGTGAAGTTCCAGGTTTTTATAGTATTGCAGTGGGAACTCATGGCCATAGAAATCACAGTCAGAAAATGCCAAGTTCTTGAAGAATTGTATTTGGTGATAGAAGAAGATAGAAGATTTTCTTCTCCCATTCCTAGTTGCAAGTGTAATGGATAATATTTCTAAATCTTATGAAGATTATATTTTGTTTTATGTTGTCATAGATCAAAATCTGCTGAAAATATGTTATCTATATTACACAAAAGAGGTTACAGGTAAATGTCTATTTTTTTAGGATTATTTATTGACTGGACTGTAATATTCCTTTTACAAAATATTTTAATTTAGCATATCATAATTTAATCCTCCTATATAATAATTCGCTAAGGATGTTTGTCAGAAGACTCCATGCGCAATAGAGAAGGCTGTGCACGTTGCAGTCATGCGCAGTAGAGACGGCTGTGCACGTTGCAGTCGTGCAGTAGAGACGGCTGTGCACGCTGCAGTCATGCGCAGTAGAGAAGGCTGCTCACGCTGCAGTCATGCGCAGTAGAGAAGGCTGCTCACTCTGCAGTCATGCGCAGTAGAGACAGCTGCGCACGTTGTAGTCATGCGCAGTAGAGACGGCTGTGCACATTGCAGTCATGCGCAGTAGAGACGGCTGTGCACGTTGCAGTCATGCGCAGTAGAGAAGGCTTCTCATGCTGCAGTCATGCGCAGTAGAGACAGCTGTGCACATTGCAGTCATGCGCAGTAGAGACAGCTGTGCACGTTGCAGTCATGCGCAGTAGAGACGGCTGTGCACGTTGCAGTCATGCGCAGTAGAGACGGCTGTGCACGTTGCAGTCATGCGCAGTAGAGACGGCTGTGTACGTTGCAGTCATGCGCAGTAGAGACGGCTGTGCACGTTGCAGTCATGCGCAGTAGAGACGGCTGTGCACGTTGCAGTCATGCGCAGTAGAGACGGCTGTGTACGTTGCAGTCATGCGCAGTAGAGACGGCTGCTCACGCTGCAGTCATGCGCAGTAGAGAAGGCTGCTCACGCTGCAGTCATGCGCAGTAGAGAAGGCTGCTCACGCTGCAGTCATGCGCAGTAGAGAAGGCTGCTCACGCTGCAGTCATGCGCAGTAGAGAAGGCTGCTCACGTTGCAGTCATGCGCAGTAGAGACGGCTGTGCACATTGCAGTCATGCGCAGTAGAGACGGCTGTGCACGTTGCAGTCATGCGCAGTAGAGAAGGCTTCTCATGCTGCAGTCATGCGCAGTAGAGACAGCTGTGCACGTTGCAGTCATGCGCAGTAGAGACGGCTGTGCACGTTGCAGTCATGCGCAGTAGAGACGGCTGTGCACGTTGCAGTCATGCGCAGTAGAGACGGCTGTGCACGTTGCAGTCATGCGCAGTAGAGACGGCTGTGCACGTTGCAGTCATGCGCAGTAGAGACGGCTGTGCACATTGCAGTCATGCGCAGTAGAGACGGCTGTGCACGTTGCAGTCATGCGCAGTAGAGAAGGCTTCTCATGCTGCAGTCATGCGCAGTAGAGACAGCTGTGCACGTTGCAGTCATGCGCAGTAGAGACAGCTGTGCACGTTGCAGTCATGCGCAGTAGAGACAGCTGTGCACGTTGCAGTCATGCGCAGTAGAGACGGCTGTGCACGTTGCAGTCATGCGCAGTAGAGACGGCTGTGCACGTTGCAGTCATGCGCAGTAGAGACGGCTGTGCACGTTGCAGTCATGCGCAGTAGAGACGGCTGTGCACGTTGCAGTCATGCACAGTAGAGACGGCTGTGTACGTTGCAGTCATGCGCAGTAGAGACGGCTGTGCACGTTGCAGTCATGCGCAGTAGAGACGGCTGTGCACGTTGCAGTCATGCGCAGTAGAGACGGCTGTGCACGTTGCAGTCATGCGCAGTAGAGACGGCTGTGCACGTTGCAGTCATGCGCAGTAGAGAAGGCTTCTCATGCTGCAGTCATGCGCAGTAGAGACGGCTGTGCACGTTGCAGTCATGCGCAGTAGAGACGGCTGTGTACGTTGCAGTCATGCGCAGTAGAGACGGCTGTGCACGTTGCAGTCATGCGCAGTAGAGAAGGCTGTGCACGTTGCAGTCATGCGCAGTAGAGAAGGCTGTGCACGTTGCAGTCATGCGCAGTAGAGATGGCTTCTCATGCTGCAGTCATGCGCAGTAGAGAAGGCTGTGTACGTTGCAGTCATGCGCAGTAGAGACGGCTGTGCACGTTGCAGTCATGCGCAGTAGAGACGGCTGTGCACGTTGCAGTCATGCGCAGTAGAGACGGCTGTGTACGTTGCAGTCATGCGCAGTAGAGACGGCTGTGTACGTTGCAGTCATGCACAGTAAAGAAGGTTGCTCACGCTGCAGTCATGCACAGTAGACACTGCCTGTTCTGCAGCTGATATGGAGTGGGGCCAAGGAAGGTGCTCAGAGAGGACAACGGTCTGAATTCGGAGCTTCCCGCTCTGTATCAGTCGTGGTGCGGGCAGTCTCTACTGCGCAAGACTGCAGAGCGGCCAGTGAAAAGACAGGATCCAGCCGGTTTCTGGGTGGCACTGTGACCCGTGTAAACGGGCTTTTCAACTAGATAATATAATGGAAATATTTTAAAAAATCCATTTGAAGTTCAAATATTTAACTGGAATTCGTGAGTTTAATAACAGGAAAGCATTTTCATTAACATTAGCCAGTTAACAAAAACATGATTTAATTAGCTTATAGTGCACAAACCTTTTAACCTATTTTTTTTTTTTTCATACGGCCGAGCCAATTTATTTAACCGCATTGGTTGCTAGAGACAATTACTTCAGAAGTAATTAGCAAAGGTGAATAACTCAGCACAGAGAGTTAAAAAAGTAATTACCACTGGGTGACGCTGCCTGACGCATCTGTTAAAGGGACAGTAATGTTTCATAATAAAAGCAGCTCTAATTAATCATCATAGTATTTGGACTTTGTAGAGTGTTATATCAATTCTGTCAGAGTTGTAGTACAAGAGTAATTCAATGACAAAGTATCCCCCTCCCTCCCCTTTTACTGATGTAACACTGCTCAGCCAGAGCAGAAGGGAGGTGCCCAGATAGACTGTAGAGAGGGACAATCTTCAATTAAGATAAGGGAAAAACCTGAAAAACTTGTCAAGGGGGGCAGGGCTTTCATTGTTCTCATAGGAAGAAGATTGTCCCCTTCTGTTATCTGTCTGGTCTATGGACTGAATTCCACATCTGAGAAGAGATGGCTTACACTAGGTAAAAGGGGAGGGAGGGGAAACTTTGCTTGTGAATATCTCTCAAACCATAAAGGATTGAGAGATGAGACTTATATCGTTCTTCATGTTTTTTTAATGACTACAAAATAAAATAAAGATAAAACGAAGTATTACTATCCCTTTAATCCTATGTTGCTCTGCAGACACATCTCCAATTTCACCAGAGTGTGAAAAAGGTAATTACTCTTGTTTGCATTTTCTAGACCATTTCAAAGAACTATGACAGAGCCTACAGTGTCATTTATGTCCGACACTGATAAAAATGTTCTGCTAGTGGAATTTGACCATTTCGGTGCCACAGAGATATCCAATGCATTGTGTTGCAGTGTGGTGGATGCCTCTCTGGCAGTCAAGGGGTTAGATGTTATGTACAAGAAAAATAAAAAATGGGAGGCATGAAGAAAGGAAGGGTAGGAAGTGAGGTAATGTGGGGGTGGGTTAGAGTAGGGCTTAAGTGAGGGTGAGCAGGAAGAGGGGGTCCTTTTAGGAAAGCTAGGAAGTGTCGCACCCGCCTACCCTCCATTTATGTTGGTATGGCAAGGCGGTGTGATACTTGTCTGTTATCGGGATAGTTAAGTTTATATGGGAAAAGAAATTATGATGGTTCCTTAGGGAGGAAACAGTGGAGAAAGTTGCCCGGGCTTTGGTTGTGGGAGGTTATTTTACCTGTTGGAGTCGAGTGTGGGATGGCTCAACTGGGGTAATTGGTTTATGAGCCCGGTTAATTGGCCATGCAAGGAGAGTTAATATGTTGGGTTATGGGTTTTGTCAGCAGAATGTATACATGGGAACAGGAATGAAAATGATGGGTATAAATTGATATGTAAAATGTTACATGGTTGGTTGGTAATAAAACAGTCTGTTCATACCCAAATAAGCAGTTGTGTTGTGTGTCATTGACTGTCTCTAGTCATTCTTCGTGAGTTTTAAAGTAACATGCTGTGCATTCAGACTTAAAGAGATAGTAATACTTCGTTTTATGTTTATTTTATTTTGTAGGCAATAAAAAAACATGAAGAATGATATAAGTCTCATCTCTCAATCCTTTATGGTTTGAGAGATATTCACAAGCAAAGTTTCCCCTCCCGCCCCTTTTACCTAGTGTAAGCCATCTCTTCTCAGATGTGGAATGCAGTCCATAGACCAGACAGATAACAGCAGGGGACAATCTTCTTCCTATGAGAACAATGAAAGCCCTGCCCCCCTTGACAAGTTTTTCAGGTTTTTCCCTTATCTTAATTGAAGATTGTCCCTCTCTGCAGTCTACCTGGGCACCTCCGTTCTGATCTGGCTGATCAGTGTTACATCAGTAAAAGGGGCGGGAGGGGGATACTTTGTCATTGAATTACTCTTGAACTACAACTCTGACAGAACTGAAATAACACTCTCCAAAGTCCAAATACTATGATGATTAATTAGAGCTGATTTTATTATGAAACATTACTATTTCTTTAATTCTTATTTACCTGAAGAAGAGACAAGTTGTCTTGAAAGCTTTCATCCAAAACCACTCAGTTATCCAATAAAGGGATAATTTCTACTCCTCCAGTCTCCTGAATTATCCTTTTAATTACTTTGGTATTAGTAAAAAAAAAATCAGGTCTACAGTTTTGCATAAAAATACACTTAAACCTATTACTAATAGTGATACCTTAATTTAATTTGACCAGTCAGACAGACCATCACTTATTGAGTATCTAAATTTGCTCTTTCAGTGCATTAGGAATCCTACTGTCACCTTGGGTCTGCGGATTTGTGACAGAATCTCTACAGACCCTTTAGATTAGTTTAGTAAAATATAATTGTCTGCCCAACTGCTGTTGCATAACTAATATGACATGTTCTTTCAGTGGCCCATGTTCCATTAACCCTTTGAGTGCCAATGGGGTAGGAAAAGCATTGCTTTTGCACTCAAAGGGTTAAACTAATTACGCCCATTCTTTCAAATAAAGTATATAGTCCTCAACCACACATATATGCTATCTTGGGCTTTATTATATATACAATATTTAACCCCATTTCATTGCCAGAGGGATGTCCAACACATTATTTCACAATGTGTTGGGCACGCCTCTGGCACTTAAAGGGTTAAAAATAAACTAATGTTTGTTACATAGCCTGTTAAATGAGAAGAAACCTTTTCATGAGAGTGAGAAGGGACGAAGTTGTAGAATGTGCGTCGCCAGGCAGGGGACAATGCCGACGGGTGAGGAGGGGAGAGAGGTATCGGAGGAAGCGGGCAGCAAATACAAGCTTGCCACCCGCTTCCTCCGATGTCTCTCTCCCCTCCACCCGCTTCTTCCAATGCCTCTGTCCTCTTCAATGTCAGCAGCCATCAGATGTTAATACAAGTATATGAAGGGAGCGCTGCGGAGGGCTGCTTCCTCAGTCGTTTCTTTACTAGATCCATTCATTCATAATGTCCTGCTTACTGTTTCCCATTGCTATTAGTACTTTTGCTCCACTCTCTGTTTGAAGGAGAGTGGAGCAAAAGATTTACTAGCAATGTGACACAGGAGGTAGGGCATTAGAAATGAATGAATCTAAGTAAATATGTGTTAAATAAACGTATTTTAATAATAAAATGTGTAAAACACACACACACACACACACACACACATATAGGCAAGGTATGTAGCCCATACCTTGCCTATTAACCCTTTGGGTACCAGAGGGGTAGGAAACATGCTAAGCAATGTTTTCCTACCTCTCTGGGACTCAAAGAGTTAAGAGTTGAATATCAGACAGATTTGTGGACTAAATGGCAGTACCTGAGGTGGATGTGGATGGAGTTAGTATGTCGCATATATGCAATATATGTGACATACTAAGGGGGGGATGTGGAAGGGGGCATTGTGTAGTGCTTGGTGTACTACTTTTCTTTATTGTAACCCTTTGAACACCACAGGGGTGAGCAGTGCACATCCCTATGGCATTCAAAGCTGTCGATGGTGCTGAAAGCCATCTCTGTGTTCCCCTACTGGCTGGGTAGGGAAAAGCACAGAGAATTCTGTTCAGAACTGGCGACAGTAGTTTTCTACTCTGACTTGTGTGCTGTTCTCAAAACAAATAGGCGTTAGATTTCTGGAGTGAAATGTTGCAATTTAACTCGCGTTAGCATTAACTCCAACATTTGAATGGCTTTTGGCGTCGCTTGTACATTATCCTCTATGGGTGAGATCTTGCTGTTCTGGCGACGGGTGACGTGTGTTTCAGAACTGGCGTCACTTCTTACTAGTGGAACATTTGCATTACTCAGTTGACGTTAAAACCAGTGTCGCCATTTTTTTCTGGCGACGCCAACATTTGGATCAAGCCCTTAAGGAGCACTGTGCCTGACTATAAACTGTTTGAGAAAGCAATTGGAATGTCTGACCCTGGACAAGTACAGATGTCTAAAAGCACACAATCACCCTATCAGTCATCCTCAGCATCATCGCCTCTTCAAAGTCCCACTCAGCCACACACACCTGTTTTTAGTACCCAGCAAAAGCAACACAGGTTAACATCCACAGTGTTAGATATGAAGAGTACCTCTGGCTGAACTGGGGTAATTGGTTTATGAGCCCAGTTAATTGGCCATGCATGGAGAGTTAATATGTTGGGTTATATATTTTATAAGTAGAATGTATACATGGGAACAGGTATGAAAATGATGGGTATAAATTGATATGTAAAATGTTACATGGTGGGTAAATTAATAAAACCGTCTGTTCATACCCAAATAAGCAGTTGTGTTGTGTGTTATTGACTGTCTCTAGTCATTCTTCATGAGAATATAAAATATTGCACATTCAGACTTAATTCTTATTTACCTGAAGAAGAGACAAGTTGTCTTGAAAGCTTTCATCCAAAGCCACTTATTTATCCAAATAAAGGGATAATTTTTACTCCTCCAGTCTCCTGAATTATCCTTTTAATTGCTTTGGTACAGTTTTGCATAAAAATACACTTAAACCTACTACTAGTAGTGATACCTTAATTTAATTTGACCAGTCAGACAGACCATCACTTGTTGAGTATCTACATTTCCTCTCTTTCAGTGCATTAGGAATACTACTGTCACCTTGGGTCTGTGGATTTGTGACAGAATCTCTACAGACCCTTTAGATTAGTTTAGTAAAATATAATTGTCTGCCCAACTGCTGTTGCATAACTAATATGACATGTTCTTTCAGTGGCTCATGTTCCATTAACCCTTTGAGTGTCAGAGGGGTAGGAAAAGCATTGCTTTTGCACTCAAAGGGTTAAACTAATTACGCCCATTCTGTCAAATAAAATATACAGTCCTCAACCACACATATATGCTATCTTGGCCTTTATTACATATGCAATATTTAACCCCCTTTCATTGCCAGAGAGATGTCCGACAAATTGTTTCACAATGTGTTGGGCATGCCTCAGGGCCTTTAAAAGGGGCCTGGATACTTATTTAAAAGAGCATAACATAGAGGGCTATGTACGTTAGTATTGGGATTAATATTTAGTTAGGCCTTGTTGATCCAGGGAGAAATCTGATTGCCATTTGGAATCAAGAAGGAATTTTTTCCCCCCATTCAAGGCAGAATTTGAAATTGCTATATTGAGGGGTTTTTTTGCCTTCTTTTGGATCAACGATGGTAAACAGGAATAGGAAAAGGGTTGAACTAGATGGACGCAAGTCTTTTTTCAGCCTAAATTACTATGTTACTTTAAGGGTTAAAAATAAACTATTGTTATGTAGCCTGTTAAATGAGAAGAAACCTTTTCATAAAGAGTAAACATGTTACATGTTTTTCCTGCTGAATAAAACAGGGGTACTCCCACTGCTTAGAACATTCAATTGGAAAGTTAGTATAGCTGAAAGTTGTTTTTTTTTCACAGTACCAGGGGGTGGGTTTCCTATCACATGATCTGGTCATTATCAGTGACTCATGTTTACAGTGTGCATTCTATGAAATGGTGTTGTTTGTATACTAGTTGAGATAAATAAGACAACACCCTGGGTAGGAAACGTCTTCTATAGAGCCTGCTCAATTCTAGGGCAGGCTCATTCCTAGTTGAGCATCTCTGACCAGCTCTTTGCATATACAAATTACCTTTGGGATTGATCACCCTAAGGGTAACAGGGGAATCCAGACATGGACCCCTTGCTCACAGAGCCTAGAGAGATCAGGTACACCTCACAGAAGAGGCCCCAACAAGTCCAAAATGTACAACCCGGGGTTTGCTGCTTCTCTTGTCTATTGAGGAATGGCCTTGTGTTTTGTGACTGGACTGCTGTTATGGCAGGACCAGAATGATGTGCTTTATGGTATTTCTTCTCTGGGAAAGGCACTAGTGGGTAGGAATGGGTGAAAATGTTTGCCTCAAACTGAAATTGGCGAATAATAGCACTTTCTGCTTAGTGAGTTATTTCCCGTGAAAAGTGCCTATTTTCCGCTATTTTCCCACCTTTTCCGTCCTTTGAAATCAATGGGAAGAAAAGTTTTCTACAGCCATGTAAAAGGCTGTCAGGATCTCACAGCAGCCATTTTGTGTTTGTTTGTGAGAGGAGAGAGAAGCACCTTGTTTGAGCTAGACAAGACAAGGGGAATTTAAGTTAAGTTTAGGGAATCTTTTAGTAGGACATTTGTTCTGTGTAAGTGTTTATTAGGAGAGTCAGTGAGGATCTCTGGGGAGAAGAAGGGTGGAAGGAGGTTGACCCCAAATACTCCAAAATTCCATGTGACTGACAGGCAAGACACAGACAGCTAGAGACCTATTTGCTTGCTGATCTTGCTGTTATTGTCCCTGTGCTGGGTGGGGAAGTCTGGGGAAAGAAGTTGTTGATTTTGTTTTTCAGTTATAATATTTTTTTGGACAAACTGTGATAAGACAACAAGGTGGACAACTTAAAAAAAAATATAAAAAAAAATAAATAAAAAGGAACTAAATATCTTAGGTGACAGTGACAGACAGCTGACTGGGCTTAGGCAAGGCATCATACAGCTCCATCAGTTGTGTTGTGTACCATACAGTAAAAAAAACACGTAATGTCCAGCAAACACACAAGGGGAAGGGGGAGGGTTGGAGCAGTGCAGGGACGTGAGAGTAAAGTAGTAGTTCAAAAACTGACTGCAGCAATGGTTGTTGCAGCGTGTGCAATCAATGATGATGATCCCTCTACTCCAAGGGAGGATGCAGTTTGTCAAGGTCCCAGCAAAACTAGTTCCAGCACCACCAGTGCCAGTAGAAATATAGAACCATATAAGAAGAACATTGAAGACGACAACAAGTCGCATTCAAGTGTTGATGATGCTGGCAAAAGCATAATAGAGGAAGGTGTAGCAGCTGAACTGCCTGCTGCATCAGATAGTGAGATACCAAAACACCTGTCCTCAAAGTAGTGGTGAATTTTGTTACAGTAAAAGTAAAAAGAAATTGTTTGAGGCCTCCAAAAGCTTAGAGGAATATAAGGGTAGTAGTGGGCAAGAACTGACAGGTGATGCTGATGCTGCTGAGGATGACCTAATGATGACTGATAATGATGCAGATCTAGAATATATCCCTCCAGCATCCTTCTCTTGTTCAGATACAGATGAAGTTGAGAGAGAGGATGATGACAGGGCTATAGAACTAGCAGAAAGTGAAAGGCTGAATCTTCCACCACTTTTAAGGAGCACTGTGCCTATCTATAAACTGTTTGAGAAAGCCATTGGAATGTCTGACCCTGGACAAGTACAGATGTCAAAAAGCTCACAGTCACCCTATCAGTCATCCTCAGCATCCATTGCCTTTTAAAAGTACAAGTCCCACTCAGCCACACACACCTGTTCTGAGTACCCAACAACAGCAACAGGTTAACATCCACAGTGTTAGATATGACGAGTACCTCTGGTGCTGCTGCTGTAAGTGCTGCACCTTTGACACCTAGTAGTAGTGGCAGTAGAATTACATCAACATCTAGCTCCAGTAGTAGTAGTAGCAGAAACCATACATGACAGACAAAGCCAGGATAAATATATTAACAGCAGCACAGATGAGGAGGTGGAGGACAGATGGGACCACTGCTATGACCGATAAGTAAAGTGTGTAAATAATCTGAGAAAGAGGATAGAGTATGACAATGGTAAAAATACATACACAAATCACACCATGCCAGTCACCCACCACCAACACTAAAATACACATCTGCCACATTGTAGGATTTACTTTATTTTTTTTATTACTTGATATCATCATCATGAATATGTGCCAGTGTCACTTAAGCAGGAAGTTAGTGTTGTAGGCAATGGACAAATGCATTCTGCATGATAACACATTTTTCAAGCCATATGTTGCTGTAGGACTGACAACTTTGACTTTCAGCCACTTATTTCTAAACTTCAGCCCTCAGAAGATGTAATATTACAGTGGGAAATGTAGTACCTATAGGAAATATAGGCGAAAAATGCATTAAAATAGGTGAAAAGGAGGAAATTTTTGCATAGGCGGAAAGGTGAAAGGTTTCGCGGGAAAAGCGAAAAATCTGCACAGTTTCGTGAAATTTTTCGCTGGAAATTTTTCACACTTTTCACCCACCCCTACTAGTGGGCTAAAAGAGACTGCACCTTGGGTAGGACTCCATTCCTATAAAGCCTAGTAGATTATAGGACAGGCTCGCTCCTGGTTGAGCATCTCTGACCAGCTCTCTGCATATACAAATTTCCCTTTGGACTGGTCACCCTAAGGGTAACAGGGAAATTCAGACATGGGCCTCTTGCTCACAGTGCTTAGAGAGATCATGTGCACCTCACTGATGAGGTCCAAACAAGGCAGAAATGTTTGTATGGGGTTGGCTGCTTCTCTTGCTCAGAGAGGAATTGCCTTTTTGTCAGGACTAGTATGATGTGTTTTGGGATGTTTCCTTTCTGTGAAAGGCACTAGTGGGCTAAAAGAGACTGCACCCTGGGAAGGACATGTTTCCTATAGAGCTTGCTCAATTCTAGGGCAGGCTTGTACCTGTTTGAGCATATCTGCCTAGCTCTCTGCATATGCAAATTACCCTTGGGGCTGGGCACCCTAAGGGTAACAGGGTAATCCAGACATGGACCTCTTGCTCACAGTGCCTAGAGAGATCACCTGCACCTCACTGATGAGGCCCAACAAAGCCAAAATGTATGTCTGGGTTTGGCTGTTTCTCTTGTTCAGAGAGGAATTGTCTAGCTCTTAGTTGCTGGACTGCTGATTGGTAGAATCAGTATGATGTGCACTAGGATATTTCCTCTCTGTGAATTTTGTAGGTGCAGTATCATGGTGGCCTGAAACTGTACAGTGGCGCTGGTGCTATAGCATCTTATGGAGATTTATGGTCAACTGACCAGAGCTGTCCATAGGATGGTGTAGAAACAGTGCCACCATAAAATATCAGGCCATTGAGATATTGCATCTAAAAAAAAAAGTTTGAGCTGTAATAACTTTTGACTAAAACACCTCTCAGCAGTGGGAGTTCCCTTGTTTTACTCAGGGGGATAATCCATACATCGTATTATGTTTTACATATTAAGTATTACTATCCCTTTAACCCTTTGAGTGCCAGAGGTGTATGCAACGCATTGCAAAGCAATGCGTTGCATACCCCTCTGGCATTCAAAGGGTTGAAAAGGCTCAAGATGTCACTTACTTTACTATGGCCAGAAAATCTTAATGTCCCATATGAATTTTGCCATTCTGCCTTTGTTCAAGAAACTTACTTAGCTTACGTAGTGTAAATCAACTATGCAAATCAATTATCTATTATCTAAAACTATGTAAGTCTCTTGAATAAAGGCAGAAGGGCAAAATTCATATGGGACATTAGGATTTTCTGGCCATAGTAGAGCAAGTGGGAAACTATTATTAGGAAGTGTTAGTTATCCCTAAAAGTGCTAACGTAAGCTAAGTAACATAGTAGATAAGATTGAAAAAAGACATGCATCCATCAAGTTCAGCCCATGCCAAAAACGCCCCTGTTGATCCAGAGGAAGGCAAAAAAAAACCCTCTGGAGCCATTTCCAATCTAGTCCCAAGTGTGTATGTGGGGGGGAATTATTCCTTCCTGACTCCAGTTGGTAGTCAAATAGTTCCCCAGATCAATATCCTATTTGCTTTGAAGCCATCTGTCAAAATTGTCAATTATAATTCCTTGCATTTCATTGTTAGAATTTCTAAGTTTGTTAAACATACTTTCCATTCATTTTTCTTTCAGGTTGTGTGGTTATTATATTTCAGAGGCCCCTGCATTTCTTACCAAAGAATAGAAGAGTAAACATAACAATTTAAAAAGTTATTTAAATTGAATTGTTGCAAAGCAAATTGCCCAGGGATATCTCCGAGGTGCAGATGGCTTCGGCGGAACATGAAACAATTCTGCCTGGCAGTAACTCGCAGACAAAGTCAAGCCCTGAACGCTTTTAATTAGTGGCGGAAACAATTTAGACTTGGTAAGTTTCCTGGCTTTTTTTCATGTACTTTTGCTTTAGCTAAGAAATATACTTTGAAAAGAAATACGTTATTTTGTTGTTAAGAATCTCATTAAATGAAGACTAACAGCTAAAATTGATCTAAGGTTATATACGCATAAATGTATTTTACTCCATGCAATAGCTGTAAAAAAAAATCTCTATTTATTTTCTAAACAAGGAGGCAACCATTCCTGCCCATTCCAGAATCTCTGACTTACATTATCATATGAATCTTGAGAGGCATATAAGAATTGTTAGTGCTGTGTTGTCAGTAAATGGGTTGAGATTAGGGTAACAGATATAAGGGCTGGGTACTAACCTTAATATATTACCTGAATTAACTCTTATATCTCAATACAAACAGCACAACAAAACATTTACCCAAATGGTATCTGTATAAGAAAATCTACTCATGTCATTTTAGGGATCTGACATAATATAACACATTTTTACAGATGCCTAATTATCTCAGTTCACCTAAGGGCAGAGAAATCAATTTCAGGCTTCTCCCCCCAGTGGCTCTGCACATGTGATCCCTGTGTCAGTGATCATACATGCCTGTAGAGCCATACGACAAAGGCAATGTAATTATATATTGCCTTTGTCACTGTTCTCTGCCTCTCTCTTCCTCACTGTGATAGTGCATTCTGTACATTCAGTCTGTCACTGATCTCTGCCTCTCTCCTCCTCACCATGACAGTGTAATCTGTACAGTCTGTCACTGTTCTCTGCCCTACTCCTCCTTACTGTGATAGTGTATTCAGTACATTCCATCTGTCACTGTTCTCTTCCTCTCTTGCTCACTGTGATAGTGTACTACATTCTGTACATTCCATCTGTCACTGTTCTCTACCACTCTCTTCCTCACTGTGGTGGTGTATTCTGTACATTCAGTCTGTCACTGTTCTCTGCCTCTTTCCTCCTCACCGTGACAGTGTAATCTGTACAGTCTGTCACTGTTCTCTGCCCTACTCCTCCTTACTGTGATAGTGTATTCTGTACATTCCATCTGTCAGTGCTTTCTGCCTCTCTCTTCCTTACTGTGATAGTGTACTGTATTCTGTACATTGCCTTTGTCACTGTTCTCTGCCTCTCTTACTCACTATGATAGTGTATTCTGTACATTCCATCTGTCACTGTTCTCTGCCCTTCTCTTCCTTACTGTGATAGTGTATTGTGTACATTGCCTTTTTCACTGTTCTTTGCCTCTCTCTTCCTCACTGTGATAGTATATTCTGTACATTGCCTTTGTCACTTTTCTCTGCCTCTCTCCCTCACTGTAATAGTGTATTCTGTACATTCTATCTGTCACTGTTCTCTGCCTCTCTCTTCCTCACTGTGATAGTGTATTCTGTACATTCCGTCTGTCACTGTTCTCTGCCCTTCTCTTCCTTACTGTGACAGTGTATTGTGTACATTGCCTTTGTCACTGTTCTCTACCTCTCTCTTCCTCACTGTGATAGTGCATTCTGTACATTGCCTTTGTCACTGTTCTCTGCCTCTTTCTAAGGGTAGAGCAGGTTTGGTCACTTGATGACCTATTGCCTCCTAAATACTAAATATATTACTCAGAGCATTATCACAATTTTATTTATACAGTCTAAATGATAAACACATATACCGAAGTGTAAATAAACATAAATGTGTATTTTATTCCTGTGAAACAATGTGATACACTTATATATACACACAACACAGTCTGATCTCCTAAATGAGGGACACCAGGGAGGGAAAGAGGGACATGTGGATTTGTCACCTAGAGACAGTACCATTAAAAAGGGACAATTGAGAGGTATGAACACACATTCATACCTGTTATCCAGTCACTGGTAAAAATGAATTAAAGCGGAACTTTCAGTTCATAATTACTCACCATGAATTCATTAAACGCATGGTGACTAGCTTTGAAATAGATGTTTTCCCTTTAAAAAATAGCCCAGTGTAAAGAAATCCTTCCCGTTTGGTGACTGGTGGGCATGTTAATGCGGTCTGCTCGCCTGCGCTGTCAGTCCCTTCGGTAACCTTATGGTGCACTGCAGTGCTACTCAATGGAGACCAGGACTCACAGCGCAGGCGTGCATACAAGATGTCTGCGCTGTAGCCTTTTAAAGGTAAGACCTCTATATCAAAGCTAGTCGCCATGCTTTTAATGAATGCATGGCAACATAGTATGATCTGAAAGTTCCGCTTTAATTGAGCACAAATGATCACAGAAGAACCTATAAAAATGTTTTTTTCCCATTTTTTTTTTATAATATTACCAAATTAAATTATGGGTTATACATATAAATATGGTATTGAAATAAAATCCTTACTTATGATTAAAAAATAGAATATAATTTTTGTCAATTTATTATGTGAAATGGAGGACAAATATGATTGAACACAGGCATACTAAAAAGGCTGACATTTATCTTGTCATCTAGTGTAAAAATGCCCTCATCATTAAGGAGTTAAGGGGAAGATGTTTTGCTTAAAGGGATCAGAGTACATCAGAGTAATAACGCCAAATTTATAAAAACACCTCTAACCATTTATAAATCAGCTCTGATGTTATCTCCACTTGTCGTGACTTAGAGGGATAGTAATATTTCACAAAAATGTAGCACCTATTAATCTTCATAGTATTTGGGCCATGGAGAGTGTTATTTCAATACTGTCAGAGTTGTAGTTCGAGAGTAATTGAATGATAAAGTATCTCCCTCCCGCCCCTTTTACCTAGTGTAAGCCTCCTCCCCTCAGATGTGGAATCTGGTCTCTTGACCGGACAGATCACAGAAAGGGACAATCTTCTTACTGTGAACATAAGGAAAACCCTGCCCAGCTTGACAGGTTTTTCCTTGTACTTACTGAAGATTGTTTCTTGCTGTGATCCATCCGGACAGTCTTGCTAATCTGGGGTGACCAGTGTCACATCAGTAGGGGGAGGGAGGGGGATACTTTATCATTCAATTACTCTTGAACTACAAGTATTACAGTATTGAAATAACACTCTCTCTGGCCTAAATACTAAACATGAATAGGAGCTGCTTTTATTTTGAAACATTACTATTCCTTTAATAAATTGACATTAGTCAGGAGAACGGACTAAAAATCTATTCCAGTACCTGATTTAGTGCGGAATTGCCATAATGTATTCACCCCAATGTTATATTAACCATTACATAGTGGAGAGTTCTCCAAAGCATTGTGATACAATGCATTGGTGAGTTTTCTAGCACGCAGTGGGTTACCAACTTTATTTGTTGATTTTTGTTGGCAAAAGAAAGTTGTGCTTCATTCGACAAAATTAATAGGTTTTTGATTGTAGCCTATGGTCCGATAAATTAAATTGGACTTAATTTGCATATATTTTCCACGTCAAGTCACCATGTGGTAAGTTGTAATTGCAATACTTCAATTAAATAAAGACTCTAAAATGATCAAGTAATTGGCATAAGCTTCTAACCATTTTTGATGAATTACTTTTGGCTCAGCTAAGAAATGTTTTTCTTTCATCACTTACTGTATCATGTTAAAAAATAGCAATTAGTCAGACATAATATCAGCCATTAACCACTAATTCTGCACATTTTAATTGCCAGACCTTGAGTTTTTCTTTAAACATTTAGATTTGTTTAATTTAGACTGACTGATCTTCCATTCTCAAAGTTGCCTGGTTGATTTTTAATTATTTATTCTTTTAACTGTTAATGTTGGCATTGTGTCAATCGGTAATTGCAGCCAAAAGATTCAGTGGCAGAACTGTAACGTGCGTAAGCTGTGTGTTAGCGGAGAAAAGAGTTGCTGTGTGGCCTAAAGAGGAATTAGAACGATACTAGTACTGTAAAATCTCAGGTATAATACGCACCTGTGTATAATACGCAGGTGTATATTATACCCAAGATTTAGGGGAAAACAAGAGTGCCTATGTATAATACGCACCCTTGTTTTCCCCCTTGCTAAAAAAAATTTGTAACGCTGGCGATCCCTTCCCTCCCTCCCCCGCCACTATCCGCTGTCATAATGATGCTTACTGTGTTCCACTGAGGTCCCCGCTGTACTGTAGGCAAAAGAAGAGAAGCTTAAAATAAACTTCCTGTGGGCAAATCTTCAATGCCGGCGGCATGCTTGCATTATGATTGGCTGGAGGCAGAAGGTCCTGAAAGCCCATTGATGGGAAGCAGGTGGCCAGCAAATGCAAGCATGCTGCCGGCATTGAAGATTTGCCCAGTGGAAGTTTATTTTAAGCTTGTCTTCTTTTGCCTACAGTACAGCGGGGACCTCAGTGGAGCACTGTAAGCATCATTATGACAGCAGATAGCGCCGGGGGAGGGAGGGAAGGGATCGCCAGCATTACAAATTACTCTCGTGTATAATACATACCCCCCACTTCACATAAGGTGAAGTGGGGTAAAACTGTGCGTATTATACCCGAGATTTTACAGTATTTATTTTGCAGAAAAATTACTTTCCCTAAAGTGTTTCATCATGGAAGATCTAAAAGATTACACAACATGCAAGCTGTCATCATGAAGCTGATTGGTTGGGAGGTGCGTAAACACACATCCCAACCAATGGCTGTGAGGGAATTGGAACAGAGACTGCCCATACATAAAGGCATTCTCTGTTCAAATTCCCTCATTGTGGAATAGGCATCTGCTCGTATAATAAAATGTGGGGGTTCTGCTACAACTCCGTCTCTCTGTCACCGTAGCCACACACAGTGGCGGAGAAATAGAATAAACGAAGGGTATTTTTATGTAAAAATATTTTATTTTGCAAGGAACATGGGCACAATTTATGTAACTCTTGGGGCATGTTATTAACCCCTTAGTGACGGCCGCGTGCAGACGCGGCCGTCACTTAACGCCCGTGTAACATTTATTTTTTTTTTTTAAAAGAATCCGGAGTCCCCGAACGGCGTGCAGCCGCGCGGGGAGCCGGATTTCCGGGACGTACATGTACGTCCTCTGTCACTAAGTGACAGCCACACAGGACGTACATGTACGTCCTGTGTCGCGAAGGGGTTAAGTTTGTACCCGCACACCTATAAATAGTTTAACCCTTGGAGCCCCAGAGAGGTACGCAGCTACTCCTTAAAGAAGGAAGATGCATAAAGAATGAAGGAGAGAGGAAAAGGTGTTTCTATCACATTTTTGATGCTCATTGTGGTTTAGGGTGACTGCCTTCTTACAACACAGCCCAGATGAGAGAATGTCCACTCGATTGTGCAGGTGGGTTCATGTCATATCACGTGACCCTGCAGTGATATCACTGGACTGAGCTTTTCCTGTAGCACCACAAAATTCTAAAGACAAGAGGAAAATCTGATCATTGGCTGCTGTGATAGAAAGTCATACATATGCTAGGCTGCAAGAAAATGAAGTTCTAAGCGCAGGGTTCTATGCTCAGAGTTCTATGTGCAGAGTTCTAAATGCAGCGTTCTAAGCCCTCGGGAAAGGACTAAGTCTTGTTTCATGGCACCAAACAGGAGCTTCATGTCCATTTTCTTCCAACATAAGACTGCACTAGGTCTTAGGTTGGCCTGCTATAAGTGTCAGTTTTCATCACAGCAATCAATGGGTAGGGATTAGGGGTGGCCGAAAGTTGTTGCCGTGTTCCCGTGGGAAATTTTGTGAAAACCACGTTGTTATCCGCTTTTTCGTGGGAAAATCCACTTTAAAACTAGTGGTTACAATTTTTGCATCTTTCGCCAATTGGCCAAATCTTTTGCCATTTTTTCAATGGCTAAAAAGTTTTCACCCATTCATTTATGTTGTTTTCGCACTTCCGCTATAAAAACATGATGTTTTCGCTGAAGGCAAACACAATAGAAACAGCTACAGAGCGAGATAGACGTGCTGTGCTGTTCTCTTGTGATATTTAGCAAAAATTGAGGCAGGAGAGGCTCATAGTGACTCCTATCACTATGAGCAGCAAAAAGAGGGACTGGAAGGACCCTTATTATGTGTCCACTGAGTCGGAGGAGGAAGTGATTAGCAGTACTCAACCAATGCTGTCCAGTCCCCCTAAATCACCCCAAGGGATCTTGGGGAATTTAATAAGAAGGGAGGGAGAAAAGGGAATGGGAAGGAAGGGAGAAAAGGGAAGGAAGGGAAGAAAGGATAGTGTGAGCAGGACAGGTCAGCTGCCTGTGCCTGCTGCAAGACGTGCTGCCTCTGCTGCCA
Source organism: Rhinophrynus dorsalis (assembly GCA_037306005.1). NCBI lineage: Eukaryota > Metazoa > Chordata > Amphibia > Anura > Rhinophrynidae > Rhinophrynus > Rhinophrynus dorsalis. The sequence goes on along the minus strand of CM074723.1, from coordinate 477,962,963 downwards.
GTGCCACCATTTCTGTAACTACAGCCACTAGTGTTGTACCTGCTGCCAGTGCTGAACCTGCTGCCACCAATACTTTGCCTGCTGCTAGTGTTTCTTGTAGTACTCAAGGGGGGAAAGGAGAAAATGATGCCAAGTGTGACAGCAAGGGACACTAAATCACACTTGCCATTCATAAGCAGTCCTGCCAGTTCTAGTACTACGGCTACTAAGGTCCAGCAGCTTGTTAGCATTAGGAGTGAAGGAGGGGTAATCAACAATATCCTGATATTACTAGTGACTGTGAGACTGAGGAGGAAGACTTGCCGGCTGAACTTGATGTGGTTGGTGTTAGTAGTAGCAGTAATGGTGAAGCAGCCGGAGTGGTAGGGGAACCATTTTACAGCATCCAGACTATAGGTCAAGGGATCCCACACCATTCTCCTGACCCTGGGACTGAGAGTCCTCCCCTTCCCTTCACTACAGTGTCCAGGTGGAACATGAACCTGAAGAGGCCAGAACTGGTGTTTGGGGAGGAGAGCAGGCTGAAAATTAATACCACCACCACCACCAGCAGGAGCACAGATCAGCTGCCTGCTGCTATTACTGCTAGTGCTAGTCTGCCTTCTTCTTCAGGTCAAAAGGCAATGGCAAGTGTGACATTAGGGGACCCTCTGTTACATTGCTCATCACCTCCTCCAAGCAGCAATGAGATGCCTGGAATAGAGCAGCAGCAACAACAGCATGTAAGGACTAGTGGTGGTGGTGATGATGCTGGAGAAGCTGGGGTGGAAGAGACATTGATGTCCTTTTTAGAAGAAACTGAGAAGGAATGGGAGACATGAATGAGGATGGGCATCACCACCACCACTAGCATGGACATCTTGGAATTAGAGGAATTTGAAACTGCTCTAATTCCTTCTGATGCTGAGATAAAAGGGCAGCAGGATGCTGAGGAGCAGGTTAGTGGGCCACAGACCACCATGGACACAGTGGGAATGGGGTCAACAAGCGATGCGGGACTAGGACAGGTTCCACTTGCCAGCAGTAGCAATAATCCTGATCCTAGTTGCAGTGCTGACTCTGAGACAGTAGCAGCAACAGCAGCAACATTATCCACTGCCACAGACAATGAAGGGGAATGTGGAGGACAAGAAGAAAGAGGCCATTCTTCTTCACCTTTCCCCTTCCCTGTGAAGTCATCATGGGTGTGGGACTAATTTTCTGTTGGGGCAGTCACAATACAGTCATCAGCAAGGGCACTGTGCACAATTTGTGACAAGTCAGTGAAAAGAAGAAAGGAGGGAACACACCTTGGCACAAATGGCCTCATATCACACATTAAACACAGACACCATGACATTTACTCCAAACATGTTAAAGTCAAACACCCACCACAGAAATCAAGCACCACTTTTGCAGTCCCTGACTCACCAGAAAGGCAACAAGAGGCGAGGCGGAGATCAAAGAGGAGGAGGAATAGAACAACCCAGACAGAGACTGGAAGTTCCAGAATGAGTGAAACAACTAGATCGCCATCACCTTCTAGGGTAACTACATCTTCTGCCAATCCACCTCATTCATTACCTCCCCCTCCAAATGATAGCCACTCTGTTGATGTTAGGATGTGGGAGTTCATATCTACCCATTGCACACTGTGTGGTGCACTGACCACACATGCCAGTGTGGTGGAGGAGAATCACAATCAGTGCATCAAGCGGCATCTGAGGAGATTCCATCCTGCACAATATGGTAAGATCGTGGCAGGGAGGGTCCATCACTACTATTAAACTGTCAGCAAGTTGTCATATGTCCTTAGCGGGTGTGGAAAAGGGGTACAGTGATAGCGGCAGTACTTGGTTTAGGGTGTCATGGTGTTTGGATACAGTTGTGCCCCCAGATGTTAGTTACCACACACATACTGTGCACATTGCAGTTGCTGAGGAGACCCACTGATTCTGCTCTCAATGGAAAACATGTATTCTAATAACAACACACCCATGATGAATTTGGAGGAGGAGCAGGTGGAGAAGATTTAATGGCCAACTTGTTCTTTTCTCCACAAATACTGAAGGCTACTTATTCTGCTGCTACTGCCTCAGGCTCATCACTGGAGCCAGTCGTGGCAAGTGGAACCTTCATCATCCATCTTCCATATTACTGCTATTGTTGATCCCATTCCCTTTCAGCTGCCTAATCATCCTGCTGCTTAAACAACTCAGCAGCAGCAGTACGAACAGCAGTTGCTACTCAGGACTCAGGAGGACATTTTACAGAGGCCACTGGCCAACATGACCTGCTGGCATTAGGCCAGTAGAGCATTTTTATTTTTTTCTCAGGGCTTGTGTTTAAAAATAAATAAAAAAAAACTAGTCCTACAAAAAAATAAACAGTTTTTGGGGGGTTGTTTCTAACAAGCCTAAGTCATACAAATCAATGTTTCCTTAGGGCTTGTGCCAAACTAGCTTAAGTCCTACAAATCAATGTTTCTTCAGGGCTTGGGTCTCTAATAAGTCTAAGTCCTACAAAGGCTTCTAACAACAAATAAAACAAATCATCCTTTACAAAATACAAAAGACACTCAGCCCGCTAACAGCTTTCTCAAGCTGCCTGCTCACTATTTAAGCTGTTTATTTCTCTACTTTGGCTCTCACATGCAGTAGTATTGTGGTGGGAAATCTTGCAGTCATAGAAAGCTTACGTGAAGAATAGCAAAGTACTCTCAGGAAATTTATTGACAGAGTGAAAACCAGACAGAAATATTTTGTATTTTCTGTGGGTGGAAATTGTCACGAGAAATGCAGGAAATGTTTATATTTTCCACAAAACTTCCTACAGGAATGTATTTTTACTTTTCACCCATCCCCATCAATGGGCAGTTCTCCCTCTAGCATAACATAGTAACATAGTTGATGAAGCTGAAAAAATAGACATGCATCCATCAAATCAAGCCCATGCCAGATCACTCCTATTGATCCAATGGAAGGCAAAAAACAAACAAACAAATAAACCAAAAAAATTGAAGACATTTCCAATAACTCCCCAAGTGGGTAAAAAAAATTGTCTTCCAGACTCCATTCAGAGAATTCCCTGGATCAACAATCTATCTGCATTGAAGCCATCTGTTATAATTATCAATATTGTTCTGTGCTAGACATGTATCCTTCTTAGGGAATCAGTTACAGTATCTGCAAGCACAACATCCCAAGAGAAAGAATTCCATAGCTTCACCACCCTTACTGTAAAAAATCCCTGCCTTTGTTTTAGTCGAAGGCACCTTTCCGCTAGTCTTAATGGTAGACTTCTCGTTCTTAGCTCATCTTTATGCATAAATAATTAATTGGAGAGTTCTTTGTATTGAACATGAATGTATTTGTAAATGGTAATCCTATCACCCCTTAGACGTCTCTTCTCTAATGTAAACAAACCCAGTTTGGCTAGTCTCTCTTTAGACTTGTTACACAGTTCCTTGGTTGTCACAGGACCACATATACACTTTCTGATTCCCTAATCTTGTTCCATTGTTCACTGGAAATCACAGAACCAAACATTCACTGTCTGACACTCCAGCCTTTTACATTGTTCACTGGACATCACAGAATCACATCTATGTTCTCGGACAAACCAGTCTTGTACCACTAGTAGTGATAGTCGGAGAAACACACATACACTGACACTGCAAATGTGTTCTTCCATCTACCATTACTTAAATCTCTTTTGTCAAACTCCTTGTACTTCTTCAGTGAACAGTGGGGGTTTTGATAAACATGGTTTGAGAAGTACCGTTATAGAGGAATGCAATTTTAGCTGTCATAATTGGCCCTGTGTGATTTTCTTTCCAATGTCATGTATTTTATGTTCGTTCTGAGTCCTTGAGTCATAAATCCTATAACATTTCTCAAAGTTGCCACTTTGAAAATGCACATAAGTGTAATTTCCAGTAAAGGATAATAACTAGTGATGAGCGAGCATGCTCGGCCGAAGCTCGGTTCGGCTCGAGCATCGCTCTGCTCGGCACATGGCGGTACTCGTACGAGTACCGCATGTGCTCACCCGCCATGTTCGGGTCTCCTCCCCGCACGTTTTGCGGCTGCTGTGCAGCCAATAAACGTGCGGGGAGGCTCTGACATCAGTGTAATGCCAGCAGCCATGTTGGCTGCTGGCATTACACTGATTGGCTGGCCAGAACCCGTGATCGGGTGCTGTATAGCACCCGACGCGCGAGTTCGGCTCATTCTTAGCCAGGGAGAGATGTGCTTAGGCAGGGAAAGTCAGTGTAGGGAGAATAAAATTGTTGAAACTCTTTCAAGACCCAAAAGTCCTTTTTAGGACTGTTGTGTGTGGGGGCAGCATTTATATTTTGTTTGGGGGGGCACAATTTCCTTTTTTTTGTGGGGGGGATATTTGAAAGGTGACATATAATACTAGATGCACAGGAAGTCAGTGTAGGGAGAATAAAATTGTTGAAACTCTTTCAAGACCCAAAAGTCCTTTTTAGGACTGTTGTGTGTGGGCGCAGCATTTATATTTTGTTTGGGGGGGCACAATTTCCTTTTTTTTGTGGGGGGGATATTTGAAAGGTGACATATAATACTAGATGCACAGGAAGTCAGTGTAGGGAGAATAAAATTGTTGAAACTCTTTCAAGACCCAAAAGTCCTTTTTAGGACTGTTGTGTGTGGGGGCAGCATTTAATTTTTTTTGGGGGTGGCAGAATTTCATTTTTTTGTGGGGGGGGACATGTTCTAAGGTGACATTGTACTAGGTGCACAGGGACAAATATTTCACAGTGCAGTGACAAGCTGACATATTCTGTTAGGTGCACGGGGCCAATGATTTTACAACGCAGCGACAAAGAGGGCCATTTTAAATGTGTGCCTAGCCATAGATTATTGTCACATTCTGTTTAGTGTGCAAATTCACAAATTAACGTCACATATTCCGTTCACTGTGCCTAGCCGCAGATTAGCGTCACATTCTGTTTTGTGTGCCTAGCCGCAGATTAGCGTCACATTCTGTTTCATGTGCCTAGCCGCAGATTAGCGTCACATATTGTTTAGTGTGCCTAGCCGCAGATTAGCGTCACATTCTGTTTCGTGTGCCTAGCCGCAGATTAGCGTCACATATTGTTTAGTGTGCCTAGCCGCAGATTAACGTCACATATTGTTTAGTGTGCCTAGCCGCAGATTAGTTTCTATCTTCCTTTTTGTGTGTTTTACGGTCAGTCTGTAAAAATGGCGTACTACGGGCGAAACATCGTTCCCAGCAGCGACGTTGGAGTCCAAGATGCATCCAGACATCCTCCCTATGCTGTCCCTGAACCATTTCTGTGGTGTTTCCATCATTTTCTGACCTTTTCCTATGAACCAGGCACCCTCCCCTCATCAGAGCAGGGGGTGCCTGGTGTAATGCTCGAGTCCTCCCATTGACTTCAATGGGGCTCGGGTGCTCGGCCGAGCACTCGAGCCTCCGGGGGCGCTCGGCCAGAGCACCCGAACACCTGAGCATCGGGGTGCTCGATCATCACTAATAATAACATAAAACACTGAAGAGAAGTCTGATAAGACAGGTGTAAGTGCAGAGAACGTGCTGTGGCATAGGCACAAGCAAATGTGTAGTTTTTCTGTTGCAAACTAACTGCATCCTATAATAAAATAAAAATTCACAAATCTCCATTAATTTAAGTGATATTTACTCAGGGCAGACTTGGGATAAAAATCAGCCCTGGAAAAATGGGTACCAGCCCCACCGTTCACCATAACGCCCACCCATGTCCTCTTATTCCTCCTTAATGTTATCCCATGTCCTTTTAGGCCCCTTCCAACCCAGCCACTCTACAGATCAAAAATAAGGCTTACCCATCCCATATATATCTATATATATATGTGTGTGTGTGTGTGTGTGTGTGTTCAGAAACGTACATGTATGTATGTTTTGTATGGTGTTATTGTCTGTGTGTGTATGTGTGCATGTATATATGATTGTGTCTATTTGTGCCTGTTTGTGTTTATGCATTCCTGTATGTGAGAATGTGTGACTGTCTGGGTCTGTTTGAGGTTTTTGTGTATTTGTGCCTGCCTGTGTCTGTTTGTGTGTATGGGTGCTGGTCTATGCCTGTCTGTATATATCTGTGTCTGTGTATATGATTGCAGTGCTGACTCTGAGACAGTAGCAGCAACAGCAGCAACATTATCCACTGCCACAGACAATGAAGGGGAATGTGGAGGACAAGAAGAAAGAGGCCATTCTTCTTCACCTTTCCCCTTCCCTGTGAAGTCATCATGGGTGTGGGACTAATTTTCTGTTGGGGCAGTCACAATACAGTCATCAGCAAGGGCACTGTGCACAATTTGTGACAAGTCAGTGAAAAGAAGAAAGGAGGGAACACACCTTGGCACAAATGGCCTCATATCACACATTAAACACAGACACCATGACATTTACTCCAAACATGTTAAAGTCAAACACCCACCACAGAAATCAAGCACCACTTTTGCAGTCCCTGACTCACCAGAAAGGCAACAAGAGGCGAGGCGGAGATCAAAGAGGAGGAGGAATAGAACAACCCAGACAGAGACTGGAAGTTCCAGAATGAGTGAAACAACTAGATCGCCATCACCTTCTAGGGTAACTACATCTTCTGCCAATCCACCTCATTCATTACCTCCCCCTCCAAATGATAGCCACTCTGTTGATGTTAGGATGTGGGAGTTCATATCTACCCATTGCACACTGTGTGGTGCACTGACCACACATGCCAGTGTGGTGGAGGAGAATCACAATCAGTGCATCAAGCGGCATCTGAGGAGATTCCATCCTGCACAATATGGTAAGATCGTGGCAGGGAGGGTCCATCACTACTATTAAACTGTCAGCAAGTTGTCATATGTCCTTAGCGGGTGTGGAAAAGGGGTACAGTGATAGCGGCAGTACTTGGTTTAGGGTGTCATGGTGTTTGGATACAGTTGTGCCCCCAGATGTTAGTTACCACACACATACTGTGCACATTGCAGTTGCTGAGGAGACCCACTGATTCTGCTCTCAATGGAAAACATGTATTCTAATAACAACACACCCATGATGAATTTGGAGGAGGAGCAGGTGGAGAAGATTTAATGGCCAACTTGTTCTTTTCTCCACAAATACTGAAGGCTACTTATTCTGCTGCTACTGCCTCAGGCTCATCACTGGAGCCAGTCGTGGCAAGTGGAACCTTCATCATCCATCTTCCATCTTCAATTAAGATAAGAGGAAAACCTGAAAAACTTGTCAAGGGGGGCAGGGCTTTCATTGTTCTCATAGGAAGAAGATTGTCCCCTTCTGTTATCTGTCTGGTCTATGGACTGCATTCCACATCTGAGAAGAGATGGCTTACACTAGGTAAAAGGGGCGGGAGGGGAAACTTTGCTTGTGAATATCTCATAAACCATAAAGGTTTGAGAGATAAGACTTATATCGTTCTTCATGTTTTTTTAATGCCTACAAAATAAAATAAAGATAAAATGAAGTATTACTATCCCTTTAAAGGGATAGTAATATTTCAAAATAAAAGCAGCTCCATTTAATCTTCATAGTATTTGGCCTATTGAGAGTCAAGAGTAATTAAATGATAAAGTTGATTTAGGGAAATACTCACTTGGGGCTTAATTGGAAAGAGATTCAATGGGGGAGAAGGTACTTTCCTCTGGATTAACAAGGTGATATGGGAAAGGCTGAACTTGATGGATATGTGTCTTTTTTCAGCCTCATCAACTATGTTACTATGTATATCACTGAGGAAATAACACGCATATGTAAATTCATTATGTTTTTTCCTGTAGAATAAAATGGGGAAAGAAGCAAGGATCAAATGAAAGGTTTCTGGTGTATTCTTGTACTTGATCGCTGTGTAAGCAGGCAATGTAATAAAGCGGTGGGGAATGCAAGCAGGGTGCTGGGTTGTACAGCTAGGGGCATTAGTAGCAGAAAAAGGAAAGTGGTCATGCCACTCTACAGATCTCTAGTTAGACCTCACCTAGAATATTGTGTACAGTACTGGATACCCCATCTCCAGAAGGATATAGATGCTCTAGAGAAAATTCAAAAAAGGGCTACTAAAATAGTGACTGGTTTACAGGAAAAGAAATATCAGAATAGACTAAAGGATCTGAACATGTATAGCTTGGAGGAGAGAAGAGAGAGAGGGGATATGATAGACACATTCAAATACATGAAGGGATTCAACAAAGTACAGGATGGAAGTATATTTCAAAGGAGTAAAAATGTTAGGACAAGAGGCCATAGTCTAAAACTAGAGGGACACAGGTTTAGACGTAATGTAAGAAAATTTTACTTCACTGAGAGGGTAGTAGATAAGTGAAATAGCCTACCAGCAGGAGTGGGAGAAGTTAAAGGGATAGTAATACTTCGTTTTAACTTTATTTTATTTTGTAGGTATTAAAAAAACATGAAGAATGATATAAGTCTTATCTCTCAAACCTTTATGGTTTAAGAGATATTCACAAACAAAGTATCCCCCCATGTTCAACCAGATCAGAAGGAAGGTGCCCAGGTAGACTGCAGAGAGGGACAATCTTCAATTAAGATAAGGGAAAAAGCTGAAAAACTTGTCAAGGGAGGAAGGGCTTTCATTGTTTTCATACAAAGAAGATTGTCCCCTTCTGTTATCTGTCTGGTCATACAACCAGATTCACATCTGAGAAGAGATGGCTTACACTAGGTAAAAGGGGCGGGAGGGGAAACTTTGCTTGTGAATATCTCATAAACCATAAAGGTTTGAGGGATAAGACTTATATCATTCTTCATGTTTTTTTAATGCCTACAAAATAAAATAAAGTTAAAACGAAGTATTACTATCCCTTTAATACAGTGAAAGAATTTAAGCATGCATGGGATAGGCATAAGGCGGCCCTGAACGTAAGAAAAGACTAAGGACCAAAAAAAGAAAATTGGGCAGACTAGATGGGCTGAATGGTTCTTATCTGCCGTCAAATTCTATGTTTCTATGAATAAGTCATTACAAGTTTATCCCAGCTGTTTGATGACTTAGAGAACTGTAGATATGACAGTAAATGGGAAGGGGGCTAACAGAGGACCATTATCCAAACTTGCCAGTAGATCCACAAGTTTCTAGTTAAGCCACTGAGTCTGTCTTGCTGTGGATGGTCCCTCCTGGGAAGCAAGTTGACCTTGAACAATTGGTGGACTCAACTGTAAAACTGAGAGAGAGGTTTGTTGAGGATGGACAAAGCAAATGTTAAGCTACTTAACAAGCCAAATAATCAACAGTTTGCACATCTCTAAAATATATTTTGAGCTCACATACCTGTCCTGAATGGGGATGAGAGAAACATTTTTGTTAGTTCAGTATCATACCTCCCAAGTGTCCCTCTTTAGGAGGGACAGTTCCTCTTTTAGACCCAAATCCCTCTGTCCCTCTTTTCCACCCTGATGTCCCTCATTTTAGGATATCACACTGTGTGGTGTGTATATAAGTGTATCACATTGCTCTACAGCAATAAAACTCACATTACTGTTTGTATAAATGTCAGTATATGTGTTTATAAATTAGTCTGTGTAAATAAAATACTTTGGCCTTGTTGTAAGTCACTTATTAGGTTACAGAAGGAGGTGTCAATAGGTAACAAAATAGCCTAAAAATCCTCTATAATGCCCCACCCACCAGCCACACCCCCTAAACCACAAGTGTCCCTCTTTGGCAAATTGAAATGTTGGGAGGTATGCAGTATTCGTAGGAAACCCAGGAGATCTCTTGAGAAAAGTGTTTGTTTTCAATGCTTTGCAAACCCTTCTGGCCCTTAATGGAGCAGTAAACTTTTTTAATGAAGACATATATGATGTACAGCTTTTCCTGCTGAGTAAAACAAGGTCACTCCAACCACAATCAGTTGTTTTATTAAAAAAAAAAATCAGGAAGTGAATTAACTGTGCGGTTACTTCCTGATTGTTCTAACCAACAGGAAGTGATTCTTCAGTTTCTATCACATTCTATGGAGAACTGTATGTCACTGACTTTCCTCTCCTTTAGAATATAACTAACTGGAATTTGACCACTAGAGGGCACTGCTAATGTAAAAAAAAACAACAGGTTTCGACAGTAATAACTGTGGAGATACGCATCTCTCAGCAGTGGGAATACCCTTATTTTACTCAACAGGAAATGTCCTACAATATATATTTTTCATAAAAAGAGTTTACTGCTCCTTTAAAGGTTGAAGCAGGAAGATCAGTATGAAAAATATTTTATAGCTGTATTTTAGCCTATTTCATTGACTAGCATACTCAAGGGCATCCAGATTCACCCCAAAGGCTGCAAATCCTGCACTCAAGGCATAAAAAGCCTAAAAAGCCTAAACAAATGATCCATGTATGCATGTTTATGTGAGCCTCTCTGGCACTCAAAGGGTTAAAGCCCACCCTGCTTTGTGCTCAGGGCCGGCGCCGGCCTAGGGCACACATCTACTGGGGGTGCATAACCAGAAGTGAAAGTGGTGCTAGTTTTCTGTTTTGTAAATTGTGTCACAGTATTTTTGTTTAGCCCCACTGTCAAAGCACATTTATTATTTCTGCAAATCACATTAAACAAGACTTTACTGGCTGGGCTGGTGCAAGCACTCTGTATCTCCGTCCCGTTTGTATAGATGGGAGAGATAGCCTGCTGAACCTGCCTTCTGCACCAAGCAGTGTGTCGCTCCAGTGATCTCCTCTCTCGATGCAGTGCGAGGTGGAGCAGTAGAGATTAAAGATTGTCGGTGGGGAGGGAGAGGAGTTTTAGACAGAAGGGTGTGTATATCAGCGTATGTATGGTTAGGTTACGTTGTGTGTGTAGGAGAGAGATGTGAGAAACCTGTTGGAGGAGGGTCACGTGTGTGCGAGCTGGGGTTTAACCCTATGAGTGCCAGAAATGTAGCCAATGCATTAGATACCTCTCTGGCACTCAAAGTGTTAACTTGTTGAGGGTGTAAGAGGCCTGGTGGGAGGAAGAAGTATATACTTTTGTTGCAGGGTGACCACATGTCCCGGATTGCCCAGGACAGTCCCGGATTTTAAATGTATGTCCCTTGTCCCGGGCAGCCCCCTTCTGGGACAGTACAATGTCCCTGAATGAAGATTCCTGAAGTCAGAGATCTAAACATTATAAGAAGAACGGCCCCTAGACTGCTGAAAAGTGATGTAAAGTGATGTGTCTGCTGGGCTACAGAAAAATGGCTTCCGGACAGAGCTCTAAACACTAGTAAGAGAACTGACCCTTGATACTGACATAATCAGGAGCTGCAGTGCAATTTTGTTGTAGTGTAATGCTAGTCTAAGGCTTTGGGGTCGATGTACATTTTCTTGTAGCCCACCACAGGCACAGTTTTATGGCACAGCAGTCAATGGGCAGTTCTCCCTCTAGTGTTTAGAACTGTGTGGCGTGCTCTTCTCTCTGCAGTGTCTCTGAATGGCAGAATTGAAATGTGGTCACCCAATTTTGTTGGTGGGGGAAGGAAAGCCTGGTAAGAAGAGAGGTGGGGTGGAGGATAGAAAGCCATCTGGAAGGGAAGATAGACAAATTGTAAAGTTTCCCGCTCTGATGGGACACCCTGCCACCTTATCCTGAATATATGGCTCCCTCTCTCTTAGATACATGACACTGACACAATTTATCTGAGAGGGCAGCAAGAAAAACATAGTAGTATGAATGGCAGTGAAGTCAGCCGGCTGTGTTACTTTCCTCTTTAATTTATTGTAATTAGGCTTTTGTTTCCGCTTTAACGGGAGTGACTAGTCGACCTTAGTTTTAACCCTTTGAGTACCAGAAGGAAACACAATGCATTGCTTTGCAACGCGTTGCATACCCCTCTGGCATTGAAAGGGTTAAAGGGATAGTAACACTTCGTTTTAACTTTATTTTATTTTGTAGGCATTAAAAAAACATGAAGAATGATATAAGTCTTATCTCTCAAACCTTTATGGTTTATGAGATATTCACAAGCAAAGTTTCCCCTGCCGCCCCTTTTTCCTAGTGTAAGCCATCTCTTCTCAGATGTGGAATCCAGTCCATAGACTAGACAGATAACAGCAGGGGACAATCTTCATCCTATGAGAACAATGAAAGCCCTGCCCCCCTTGACAAGTTTTTCAGGTTTTTCCCTTATCTTAATTGAAGATTGTCCCCCTCTGCAGTCTACCTGGGCACCTCCCTTCTGAACTTGCTGAACAGGGGGGGGGGATACTTTGTTTGTGAATATCTCTTAAACCAAAAAGGTTTGAGAGATAAGACTTATATCGTTCTTCATGTTTTTTTAATGCCTACAAATTAAAATAAAGTTAAAATGAAGTATTACTATCCCTTTAAGGCTGCATGTACAAAGAAATTGATCAGTTGTGGAGTAAGCAAATTGCACCATAGGGACCAAATAAATTGATCCAAATGTCCACTGTTTTAAATGAGACTTTTTAACCAGTTTATTTCTAGAGAGGTCAACAACACATTGCTTCGCAAAGTCTTGGAGCCCTCTCTATCAGTTGGGGAATTAAAAGCCCAATACAAATCAATGAGAATTTTCATTTGTTCTGTATGTTGCCATACCTCCCAAGTGTCCCTCTTTAGGAGATATTAGGGGTACATACCTCCCAAGTGCCCCTCTTTAGGATATATTAGGAGTCCGTACCTCCCAAGTGTTCCTCTTTAGGTGATATTAGGGGTACATACCTCCCAAGTGCCCCTCTTTAGGATATATTAGGAGTCCATACCTCTCAAGTGTCCCTCTTTAGGTGATATTAGGGGTACATACCTCCCAAGTGCCCCTCTTTAGGATATATTAGGAGTCCGTACCTCCCAAGTATCCCTCTTTAGGAGATATTAGGGGTGTGTACCTCCCAAGTGTCCCTCTTTAGGAGATATTAGGAGTCCGTACCTCCCAAGAGTCCCTCTTTAGGTGATATTAGGAGTCCGTACCTCCCAAGTGTTCCTCTTCAGGAGATATTAGGAGTCCGTACCTCCCAAGTGTCCCTCTTTAGGAGATACTAGGGGTCCACACCTCCCAAGTGTCCCTCTTTAGGAGATTTTAGGGATCCATACCTCCCAAGTGTCCCTCTTTAGGAGATATTAGGGAACCATACCTCCCAAGTGTTCCTCTTTAGGTGAGATTAGGGGTCCATACCTCCCAAGTGTTCCTCTTTAGGAGATATTAGGGATCCATTCCTCCCAAGTGAACCTCTTGAGGAGATATTAGGGGTCCATACCTCCCAAGTGTCCCTCTTTAGGAGATATTAGAGGTCTGTACCTCCCAATTGTCCCTCATTAGGAAATATTAGGGGCCCATACCTCCCAGGTGTCCCTCTTTAGGAGATATTAGGGGTCCGTACCTCCCAAGAGTGCCTCTTTAGTAGATATTAAGGGTTCACACACCTCCCACATGTAGCTTTTTAGGAGATATTATGGATTTGTACCTCCCATGTGTCACTCTTTAGGAGATATAAGGGGGCCATACCTCCCTAATGACCATCTTAATATGGGGAGGTGAACGTAAAATATCCAAAATTTGCTAGTCTAGTAAAGTGTTGCGTGCAAAAACATATGGGTTACTGTGACAATGACAAGTTGTCCTCTAAATTTGCAGCAAAAACATCTGTTATTTAGCGCATAAAGGGGCTAAGGTAAAAATAATTAAACTAGGTGGGGAATAAATGGGCGGGGCTTAAAGGGGAGGTACACAAGGGGTGGAGACAAGGGGGTGGCAAAATGAGGTTTTGCCTAGGGTGGCAGAAATCCTTGCACCAGCCCTGTTGGTACTGCACCTCAAGGCTGAAAACTCAAACGGCTTCTTGCTCCTGAAGAAAAAGCAGAGTGCTTAGAAACGCGTTGAGAGTTGGGCTGCATTTGTATTGCATTCATTGCTTTAATACATCTGTTTCGCACAACATTTAAGGAGATCCAGACATCTGAATTTACAGTGGGAGATAATCCCCCAGTGGGACAGGGCATTAATCTTTTGAGTGCCAGAGATGTATCCAATGCATTGCAAAGCAATTGTTGTTTTATCGAGGACCCCCTGGAGGTCTCTGTTTACGTGTGATTCCTCTTCCAATAGTGATTACCTGAGAGGGGACAGTTCTGAATCCCTCACCTGTCCATACAAAAATAGAATGTGACGGCAGATAAGAACCATTCGGCCCATCTAGTCTGATCCTTGGTCTTGTATTAGGTTCAGGACAGCCTTATGCCTATCTCATGCATGCTTACATTCTGTCACTGTATTAATTTTTTCACTTCTGCTGGTAGGCTATTCCACTTATCTACTACCCTCTTTGTGAAGTAAAACTTTCTTACATTATATCTAAACCTGTATCCCTCTAGTTCTGGATTATAACCAATTGTCTAAGCATTTTTACTCCTTTGAGATGTACTTCCCTCCTGCACTTTGTTGAATCACTTCATGTATGTGAATGTGTCTATCATATCCCCTCTCTCACTACTCTCCTCCAAGCTATACATGTTCAGATCCTTTAGTCTATCCTGAGATTTCTTTTCCTGTAAACCAGTCACCATTTTAGTAGCCTTTCTCTGAATTTTCTATACAAACATAGAAACATCTGACCACTAATGAGAGGGTCTTTACCCTTTGAGTGCTAGAGGGGTATGCAACTGAGTACAGTGGTGTATTGGTGGAGGTCCAGTATCCTATATAATAATGTGCTAAGTGCGTGTTTGTCAGAAGCCGTCATGCACAGTAGAGTTGGCTGCGCTCGCTGCAGTCATGCGCAGTATAGACTACCCGCACCGCGGCTGTTAAAGGAGCAGGGATCCGAATTCAGAACATAGTCCTCTCTGTTCATCTGTGCACCATCTGGCACTCAAAGTGTTAAATCACCCACCCCATTGGAGCAGTTGGCATTCCCCAGAAAGGCACCTCTGTAGATTCCGGAATACAGTCCTCTATCCTTCTGTGAAAAGACTCCAATGTGAGGTGAATATATAATAGAGACACATTAAAATCATATCATAAAACAAACCAGACAAAGAAATGTTCCACTCGTAATGGTACCTAATACTGTAATTACCAAAGTCGTTTTTAATTTAATGCCTGCCTAATTTATATGACCTCTAATATAAAAGTATTAACAATGAATTAGAAGTTTAAGATTATTCAAGAGGGACAATTATACAACTCTCTCATATGCAGTTCCATTACAGTGGTCTGGTAACCACTTGAATGTCAGAGAGGTCTCTAATATATTGCAAAGCTTCCAAGTGACGATTTCACCTTTTGAGAGACAATTGCTTTGTATACTTGGGAACTTTTAATGCATGTCTCCCGAGAAACACACAGTGCTGGGAATAGGCGTGTCTATATGACGCTATTTGTGCCATACTGTAGGCGGAGCTTAATCAGAGTGATGAGCGGAACACACAGGGATGGGGATAAGATTGTCTATATGACACTGTTGTTTCCTCATATAGGCGAGGATTAGAGGAGTTGGGGGCTGAGAGGTGGGGTTAGTATTTAAATGGTCAGGGATATTGGGAGGAACAGGGTGGGAATGTGTGGAACAGTGCACTATTTAAAGGGATAGTAAAGTTTCACAATAAAATCAGCTCTGATTAACCTTCATTGTATTTGGGCCATGTTAAGCGTTATTTCTATACTGTCAGAGTTGTAGTACAATTGAATGATAAAGTATCCCCCTTCCGCCCTTTTACTGATGTAACACTGCTCACCTCAGAACAGCAAGTCTGTCCGGATGGATCACAGAGAGGGACAGTCTTCAGCGAGCATAAGGAAAAACCTGAAAAACGTGTCAAGGGGGGCAGGGTTTTCCTTATGATCACAGTAAGAAGATTGTCCCTTGCTGTGATCTGTCCGGTCAAGAGACCAGATTCCACATCTGAGGGGAGGTGGCTTACACTAGGTAAAAGGGACAGGAGGGGGGGATACGTTATCATCCAATTACTACTGAACTACAACTCTGACCGTACTGAAATAACACTCTCCATGGCTCAAATACTATGAAGATTAATTTGAGCAGCTGTTTTTGTAAAACACTACTATCCTTTTAAAGGGATAGTAATGTTACACAATAAAAGCTCTAATTAATCATCATAGTATTTGGACCATGAAGAGCATTATTTCAGTTCTGTCAGAGTTGTAGTACAAGAGTAATTAATTGACAAAGTATCCCCTCCCTCCCCTTTTACTGATGTAACACTGTTCAGGCAGATCAGAAGGGAGGTGCCCAGGTAGACTGCAGAGAGGGACAATCTTCAATTAAGATAAGGGAAAAACCTGAAAAACTTGTCAAAGGGGGCAGGGCTTTCATTGTTCTCATAGGAGAAGATTGTCCCTTTCTGTTATCTGTATGGTCTATGGACTGCATTCCACATCTGAGAAGAGATGGCTTACACTAGGTAAAAGGGGCAGGAGGGGAAACTTTGCTTGTGAATATCTCTTAAACCATAAGGTTTGAGATATAAGACTTTATATACATTCTTCATATGTTTTTAATGCCTACAAAATAAAATAAAGATAAAACGAAGTATTACTATCCCTTTAACACCCTGAATATTCAGGTCTCTAATGATGTATTCATGTGGTACACAGTTTCAATGGCAATTTTTATACATTGAGTTAATCCAGTCGGACTCCTTTTGATGAAGGGACGAAGAGGGTTGATATGATAGAAATATTTAAATACATTGAAGCACGGAAAAAAAAGGAATAATAGAACAAGAGGCTCATGATCTAAAGTTGGAGGGAGGGAAAATTATGAAATAAATTGCTAACGTACTACTATATAGAAAGAGTGATGGACTCATGGAACAGCCTACCAGCAGAGCTGGTTGGGACAAATACTGTTAGAGGAACTAGTAATGCCTGTGACAGACATAAGAGAAGTATGTAATAGACATAAGCAAAATATGTAGGGAAATGGGCAGAATAAATGGGACAGGTGTTTCTTTTTCTGTCATCAATATCTATATTTATGGTTATTTATGGTACATCAGATGTCCTGTGTTACCTCCAACTGAGGAACTCTACCCATGGGCTGTTTTAAGACCTTCGGAGGCTCCCACACTAATTGCACAATGAGGGTCCCCTATATATAGGGAACAAAAAAAAAAAAAAAAAATATATATATATATATATATATATAAGTGTTACTGATTGGCTGTCTGCCCCACCCAGGGGGTGTCAGGTGGGTGGAGATTCGTAGTAAGCAGAGAATCAGGGGCGGCAATTTTTACATGAGTGGACAGGGGGCAAAGCTGCAGTGTAACTCACTGTTCCATCGGGTCCCCAAACTGCACAGAGTGCCCAATCGTATGGTCAATGCCGTGCAGCATCACTAGTGTGTGTATATATACAATGCAATATATACAATGCAAATCAATGGCACCAGAGGAGACAATCTAGCCACAAATACCCAAATGGGGCTGGTTTGACCACAGTTGCTTCATTTCCTCTTACTACATCATCCTCAATGGGACAAATGTACAAATTCATTGGTGCAGCTCCTCTGGTGTTAGTGTCTAATGGCAGTAGGGTGACCACATTTCCGTTCTGCCATTCCGGAACATGTGCTCACCCTACATGCGTACCGCATAATTTACCAATATCAGTGAAAACCACACACCCATATTAAGTAAATGTGTGCTGCTACTCACACGCAGCTACCGCAACGATGTCTAGTCAATTACTAATCACTACTCACGCACTACTGCCCTCTAGTGTGCGATCATGACTATAGTATTACAACCCTTCAGCGTCTGCCCCCTAGGGTGACCACGGGGACAGAGTGAGTGAGTGACTGTTTGTGCTGCTGTGTGGGTGGCTTGGCTTCATTCCGGGACACTTCATTGTCCCGGTGGGAGATGACCCGGGACGCGGGACATAGGCTTAAAATAAGGGACAGTCCCAGACATTCCGGGACCCGTGGTCACCCTAAATGGCAGTGACTGCAGTAAAGGGCATTAATTACAGAGAATGATGTCTATACTGCGCTTTCACTAAAACGGTCTTCTACGTGAGCTTGCAAACCACCTGACAGTCGTACGACAGGCTTTCCTGCAGTCAGCTAGAACGCTGACTTCAGGGAAGGGGAAGGAGAGGGCAACTTTAGGAGAGATTATCTCTCAAACCATAAAGGTTTGAGAGATGACACTGGGGGCAATACATTTCTTTTTAATAGGACTTTACTATATGGGTTAGTAATTTTTAAGTATTACTGTCTCTTTAAATCACTAATCTTTGTTCAATGCATAGCTTTAACCCTGTCCGTGTCACAGGGGTTCCCGATGCATTGGGTTAAACAATGTAACGAGCTGAAAAACACACAGACCGTCCCATTGTTCTCTGCACAATGCATCAGCATAAAGGATGATTTCTGGAGCAGGCAGATTGGTAAATTTTACATTAACCCTTTCATTCCGTACCACTCTGGCACTCAAAGGGTTAAGCATGGATAGGGGCAATAAATCTATTATAGTGACGGATTTAGCGTGGGACCTCCATAGAACATTCACTCCAGTGCGTGATTTTGTGTATTGCAATTTAACAGATTTATTTAATATTACTTCACACAGCCCAAACTTAACATCAGGATGGATGTAGAGGTGAGTTTTTATGACATCATAAAGTCGCTTTAGACCTGCATTTTTTTCATTAGCAATGTTTATTAGCACACGTTCTCAAAGTGACAGAAAGTTTATTTTTATAGTATTCCTTACTTTTCATTAACCTCTGTTGGTCTTATGTTTCAGAAGAATGGGTTTTCATTTCAGGCACCGGAGACAGAGATTGAACTCCCTGCCCTTTTGTTCTGAATTAGGCCATGAAAATAGTCCTTGTGGGGGGGGGGAGGTAAGAATATCCAGTGAAGCTTACTTTTCTGGGCTTGAACAATAAGTTAAAAATCATTTGGGGACTTGCTGTACTGTGTGATCGCTTTAGTGCTCCCAGTGCATACTCTCCGCCATCACTAGTGCTTTAGTGACCAAGCCTGAATGAATCCCCCTATACCATTTGCAGGAGAAAGAAGTTAAAGGGATAGTAATACCTGGATTAAGAAGGTTTAATATTGTTCATATGAAAAAAATAAATGAAATGAAGTAAATCCCGTTGCTTAACCCCTTAAGGACCAGCGGTTCCGTGGTGTCTGGTCCTTTAAGGACCAGATAGGCGAGTTCGACGTGCCGTCCCACGTGACTGATCAAGTGTTCCGGCACGTCGAACGAGGAACTGAAAGAGATCTCTCCGGTCTTGGAACGATCAACTTCAGTCCCCGGTATTCCTCATCACGCTCCTACCTGTAGGAGCGCGGTGAGTAATAGTACGTGACATACCAGGACCATCACTGGTCCTTAAGTGCCGGACCAGCGTGACGGTCCAGGTATGTCACCGGACGCGAAGGGGTTAAAGAAGTATAGTAACACAGTAAATTAGGTTGAATAAAGACACACGTCCATCAAGTTCAACCTTCTCCTCATACCCCAGTAATGTTATAGCTTTCCTGCTACCTGCCTACTAATAAACAGTATAACTGTATGTTCCCTTTGAAAAGAAATGTGTCTAATCTTCTCTTAAATGTAGCCATTTTATCTGCCATAACCACATCCTTGGGCAATGAATTCCACAATTTAACAGACCTTACCGTAAAAAAAGAATTACCGTAAAATCTCAGGTATAATACGCACCTGTGTATAATATGCATGTGGATATTATACCCAAGATTTAGGGGAAAACAAGAGTGCCTATGTATAATACTCACCCTTGTTTTCCCCCTTACTAAAAAAAATTTTGAAGGCTGTCAGACCATCCGACGACACAATCCACTTCTCTCAATCAGACTTACTATGCTCAATTTAAGTCCCCACTGAAGTCTTCATTGAAGGCAAAATCCAAACTACCAGTATGTGAAGCTTCCCTTGCTGGCGGCATGCTTCCATTCGCCGCCCGCTTCACTCAATGTGCTGTCAGGACCTTCCACCTATTATATTGCCCTGTGAGGACCTTGAGACCCTCACAGGGCATTACCATTGGCTGGAGGAGGAAGGTCCTGAAAGCCCACTGAAGGAAGCGGGCAGCGAATGGAAGCATGCCGCCAGCAAGGGAAGCTTCACATACCGGTAGTTTGGATTTTGCCTTCAATGGAGACTTCAGTGGGGACTTAAATTGAGCATAGTAAGTCTGATTTAGTGAGTGGATTGCACCAGGGGCAGGAGTGAATGTATCTGCCTACAATATTTTTTCCCCAAAAAAATTCTCATGTATAATACGCACCCCCCACTTCACATACGGTGAAGTGGGGTAAAATTGTGCGTATTATACCTGAGATTTTATGGTATATGCTTTTAAAGTCTCCCCCCACCCCTTTTACAGACATCAGCGTTCTAGCTGACAGATCGAGGTTCTGGTCTTGCTACCGGACAGCTCTTCAGCAGAGCTGCAATAGCGTTATCTACAAAGAAATGCTTATTAGAATGGTCTACAAAGTGTGCCTGAGACACGCGATCTGTCAGCAAGAGAGTTGATGTCTGTAAAAGGGGTGGGAGAGGGGAATTTAAAAGCTTATAAATCTTAAATACACATCCTTTAGCAACAGGATTTAGTTCATTTCATTAATTTTTTTCAAATGAACAATATTAAACCTTCTTAAAGGAGAGCTCTCATCTATATATAAGTAATGCTCATTAGTTAGAGCATTAAGCCAAAACATTTAAAATGTTGTTCATTTAAAAAAAAAAAAAAAAAAAAAAACATTATTAGCGCAAAAATGTATGTTTAAAAAGTGTCCAGCAGCCTACTTCCTGCTTGCAGCTCTGCCTGTGCTCACATCCCACTACCCAGTATCCTCCAATGATGGAGGCTTTCTTTCTCTAAGCTGGAGCAATCTCATTGGCAGAGATTGATATCTAACCAATGAAATCGTTCCAGCTTAGAGACAGACAGCCTCCATCATCGGAGGATGATGGGTAGTGGGACGGGAGCAGCCTCTGTTCAGCAAGCTTCGGCAAACTGGAAGTAGGCTGCTGGGCACTTTTTAACACCTTAAGGACCATTGCCATGCCAGGACCGTCACGGTGGTCCGGCACGTAAGGACCAGTGACAGTCCTGGCACGGCATGGAGTTCAGGGCTCCCGGCACAGCTGCACGCCACTCCAGAAGCCCTGAACCGGAAACAAAAAAAAAAAAATAAAAAAAGCCCCGTGGTCCTCAAGTGCCGCTTGCACGTGCGTGCGCCAGTCCTTAACTGGTTAAATTTTTGTGCTGATAATGGTTTTTTTTTTTTTTTTTTAATTAACGTTTTAAATGTTTTGGATAAATGCTCTAACTAATGAGCATTACTTATATATAGGTGAGAGATCCCCTTTAAAGGGGATCTATCACTCCTACACTGTAACGGTTTGTTTGACACACAGACACAGGTTTAGAATAAAACACAGTTTTATGAAAATGAATAACCTTCACAGGTCCTGTAGTATATAGCAGACTAGTACAGACACACGACAGGTTAAATAGACATAAGCCTACACAGGTCCAGCATAAACAATAAGTCCACAATAGTCTATACTGACACAGGTCAGGCAAAGTGATGGCTTCCCAGAAGCAAGGTCTTGAATGGGTTAATGAATTTCAGAGTGTAAACAGTCCCATGTG